>JANHGN010023827.1:0-34781 GCA_024605025.1 Megaceryle maxima | reverse complement strand
GCTGTATGTTAACCTCTGTATCTTAAAGGCCACTGGGAACTGATCTGAAGGATCACACTGATCAGTACAAAAGTTACCAATGACCTTCTGGCTACGCTACTTCTAGGGTTTTGGACTTCCCTGTACTGCTCATCAAAGGGATTGTTGATAAACTGTTTAAGCCAGATCCTGAGCTGTGGTTATTGCAACAGAAATCCAACAGATTTCTGTTAACTCTGATGTACTATCTGATAGGACTTTGAAGTTTTTCAAGCAAAATAGCAAAAAAAGTTTTTCTGCTTTGAGAGAAGATGATAAATTTTGTAGTCTGCCCACTAGTTTTTTGTTTTGTTTTGTTTTAATTTTCCTGTTGATCTTGCTGTTCATCTCTGTGGATTCATCTTTGACTCAGTATCACTGACATTGAGCACGTGTATGCTCTGTACATTTTGCTTAAGTTCTCTTTCTATTGTCTAGTCTTGTTTTTGTTGAGAAATGGTAACTCATGTTCACCGTGGTGTGTGAATCTGATGTGTTGTGTAAGATTTTTAGTCAGGTTTTCCTGGGAAATAGACAAACTGCACCATCATATAGTCTTAAGTTTTCTTCTCTATTCCTTTCATAAATTTTGAATGGAGGCCAATTTCAACCTAATTAGAAAAGAATAAGTATCTTACTTGGTTTTTTTGTATAAATTAAACATTTTCAGTGGGGAGTGGACAGATGTATACTTGTGCTGCTGCTGAGGAAGAGATAATTCACAGCCTGGCCAGTCCATGGGCAGCTTCAGGCTGTTTTCAGTCTGGTAAAAGTGTCAGGGGAGAGCTGAAGAAAATATGGAAATGATAGAAAACAGAGGGGCAAGAGTCAGAAGATACAGATGAATTGGGAGCCAGACTTCATTAATTCTGTTTCTGTGGGGGGGGAATGGTGTCTTTTGATTATTATTAAAAAAGTACTAGAGCAGATAAGTCAGCAAGTAAGTCAGCAGAAGAAAAAGACCAAATTCCATTGTTTGCCTCAAGTGAAGCCCTGTTTCTACTTCTTTTTTTTTTTTTTCTGCACTTGGAAAATAGGTGGTCAGATTCTTCACTGTATTACCCCTGAAGTTCCCCTAAACTGTGCTGAGGACAGAGCCAGTATAAAGTTTAGGCAGCCACAATTTCTTTTTCTCTTCTCTCCCATCTGTTCTCATGCTTACTAATGCACAGTGTTCTCCAAGTCCACCCCCCCAGATCAAGAGCAGTAATGAACATCACCTCTTTGGAACAGAGAGTGAACATGTTGTTGTTAACATCACTGAGGGTCCTCCTGTTGTTTAGGCTTTCATTAACTGGAGTGCTGGCAGGATTACCGACAGTATGACAATTTATACCCTATTACCAAAACTGCTGCAAATGGTCACTGAGGTTGTGAGCAGCGTGGTTCTTCTGAGGACAAGAAGAATGGATCACATCCTCTCTTGCTGGCTCGAGTTGCCTGTTAGAGGTTTCACCATTAATGTTTGCCTCAGAATGCATAAAAAATTCATGATTATGACCAAAATGAAATCCTTTCCTTTCCCTTCCTACAAAAGTGGTTTGTGTTCTGTTTGCCTCCCTTCTTGCATTAATTCATTTATATTCTTCCTGCTTGAGCTATCTCTGGCTCTTGTGCTTTCTGACCATCCCACTCTGTATGTATGTGTGTGTGTACAGGGAGCTCCTTGTTTTCAATTTTATTTATGGCCAAATTCCAGCTGCTTGGAAATTTGTATCTGAGACCTGTTGTCGCTGCAGCCCAAATTTGCCACACGATGTATAAAAGCCAGTAGAGGTGAATTTAGTGAGGGAATTGAAGTGCTAGGAATTAAAGGCCTTCAAGTGTGTTGTAAATGTTATTCCACAGTAACCATGAGATGTTTTCAGGTAGCTCAACAGAAACATTGGCCCTGCTTTTTCTGTTGATCCCACTCATCTTATGACTGCAGACCAGCAGCAGCGCTGCTAATTAGAGAGGAGAGTGTGGGAAGGCAGCTAGCGCTTCCCAGGGCCGGTCTTAACAGCTCTGTCATTAAGCATAACTATGTGCAGCGTGTCAGTACTGCTGTCCAGAAGATACTAAAAGAGAAGCAGAGCATGAAAGCAAATAGTTTGGAAAAGGCAACTCTAAGATTTATTTATTTATTCAGTATTTTTCAAGACACTGTCGCTTATTGCTCCTGGAGTACCCCTGATGCTCCTTTAGGCTTGGAGAACCTGTCTGTGTTCGATGCAAGAGTCTGGTGTGATGGGCTTACCAACACATCTTCTGCAGTGTCTGTTCCTGGTTACATTTGTTACCTGCTTGTAGTTCAGCTCCTCGAAGCTGATGTGCCTCCCAAGCTGTTGCCATAGCAGGTGTTCCATGCAATGTACAGTTTGAACTGAGTTTTCTGAAGGAAATGTAACACAAACAGGGTGGAGATGGTGGTTTTTTTCTGTCAGGTATTTAAAGCAGTGTGGAAAGTAAGATTTCAGAATGCCTTATTTTGTAAAGCAAATGCCCTAAGATTAAGCCAGTGGAAAATTAAAAGTTGGAAGATGAATTTGTATGAAATTGAGAACATAATTTAAAATTCTTCATGTGATTGTTAAAAAAACCTTTATCACTGACTTAATCTAAACAGCTCTGTGTAAGAGCAGACAAATCTGCTAGGGGCTAATGCAATATGAATTGTAAGTTATAATTAATAACTAAATCAAAAAAAGATAAAGCAAAATTTCCAATCCTGTTTAAGAAAGAGCAGCCTTGTTATCTTAACATGCACTTCACTGTGAAAGTCCATCCTTGGTACCTGCATTTTTTTAAAGAGTCCAGGCTAAATATTAATGTTTAGTGCTCTGCCTCTCTGAATGGTCCCTATGATTTTTTTTATAAGGTTACCAATCATTTTATTTCTGTATACATGCAAATATCTATTGACTGATCAGTTACCGCTGGATTTGAAATTGTTTGAGTAGTTAGAAAGAACCTTTTGAAAAGGACCCGGAAGAGTTGTAGATTTAACAAAGAAAATACAAAGCAAGTTAAACAGTTTCAAGAAGAATCTCCTTTAGTATATTTTCCTGATGAGGCACACATGAAAATTGTCCAGAGGTCTGAAATCATACTTCTGTCTCTTCCCCTATTTTGAATTGAAATTTCATATCTAGTTCAAGAGGTTACAGTCATATTTATTATTTATATGCATTAGAAAATAATTTTCATCAGCCAAGTCATTTTTCTTTAGTAAATGTGACAAATTCATTTGTGCTTATAAATATTTTCCTAATTAATCTCTGACAGATGGTACAACTGGTTTCGACAAAGCTAACCTATAAGATCATTCATCTTCCTGCATAATTAACAGGGGACTTTAAGTTTAGACTTTGAATATTGATTCAGTCACATAGGAAATGAATTAATAATCAATCATAATGCAATCTCAATAAATATATTAACAGCTTGTTTAGAAACTTGTAGGCTGGCCAAGTTTGTGCTGTTACAGTTGTGCTGCATTGTTCATAAACTGAACGATTTTGGGCAAGTGATTCCAGCTTCCATTAAACCTTTCTGGTGGCCATTTTAAGAAGCGACTCATGCTGGTAATAGCTATAAGCTATTATAAGCTATATAAGCTATTATAAGTCTTATGTAACGTGGTTTGTGTTTTGCAGTATGCCAAGTCCCCATCGTAATCAGTAGATGCTTCTCTAACAGAAAAATAAACACACACACCCTTTGCTATCTTTGAAATGCTTATTTGATTTACAAAAAGTGCCATCAGCCATTAGAAAGAAGGCATTTATACAAGTTGCCACTAACCAATTGCGCTTACGATGCATGCAGGAATCTCTGGAGACTTGAGGAAATCTCACATATCACAGATTTTTGCCTTTGAAAGACTGAAATTCACCATTGTGCAAAGCAGCATAAGGATCCCTTATATTTATATTTACTGTCAATGCTCCACATTTATTCTGAGCGTTCATTGATCCTCAGGGTATCTTTATCAGTACCATCCCAGAGTGCTTTGAATCCAGGTAAATAGATCAGTATCTCTCTTTCTCAGCTGGTCTCTACCATTGTGTTGAATGAGACCGCTCCAAATATGAAGTTGTACAAGCTTTATTCGGGTTCAAGGCTATTTTGGGGAAAGGGCTGAAAGCTAACCTCTAGAAGTGCTAGTGCGACTATTAATAGACTATTTTTTAATCATCTGCTTTCTTTTATGTAGTTCTCTTATTGCTGCTGCTTCTTCAGTTCTCTTTGCTTCTCTAGCCTTTTGAAAATGCTTCCATTGACATAATACTCATATTGCAACATTAAAACTTAGAATTAATACATCTTTATTTGCTTTTTAAATTACCAGTTCTTCAATTCCTGGAGAAACTTGGTCTGAGATCATCCTTCACAACCATGCTTCTTCTGCCTGAACTCTGATGAAAACAATCTTAGAGGCCTTCTGTGATATCCTTGCCTTTAGCTTTGGGAATAATAAACACACTTGCTATAGGTTTGCAAATCTGTTGCTGACAGGAATGGGGATTCTCTGACAAATCAGGAGGGAGTATGGCAGCACTGGAGGAGCGAGAGAGGATATGTAAGAATTTGTCCCTTTGGAGGGCTGGGTGTCAGCAGGATGTTCCTTTACTGTTTCTGTGCTTCTTATGAATGAGGTAAAGAATGTAGAAAAATAGATAGCTAAACCACTTCTTGTATCCAGTAATGTTTTCCCAGGGGAAAGTACACAATCAGTCTACTAAATAGGCATGGATCGAGTTATTTAGACAGTGTGTCGGTTTGGGTTTTTTAATTATCTTTTGATGCTTTAGATGTTAAGCAGCATATTTTGCTGTGATCTGTGGTGTGCATGGGTCTACATGTGCTTTACAGTGCTAGTAATGGCCTGTGCTGCTGCGTGTATGGTCCTGTCTAGGTTAATTGTATTAAAGTCTCGGGTGAAGCTATAGAGTGATTGTATTTGGAAGAAAACACTCCATATGTTTTACAGACTTCTTCACCACAGGAGACGTCCCCAAAATGCAACCTCTTTGGAGCAGTCATGTTTAAAGTAATGTCACAGTGAACTTGGTGGATGCAAGATTTTGCTTTTGAGGTGTGGGTCTGCAGTGGGTGCAAAGCCTGAGCAGGCAGACACAGTGTGTGGAAGTACTGAACTCATGCTGGTCTTTTGGTCTTTCTGGGGCAAATTAGACTCTTCTGAAATGTCTTTGGGCCTTTTGTGGGTTGCACAAGTCATCTCATGCGAATGTTGCACAGGGGTTAGGCAGCAACTCTTACCTTCTGCTATTAGGAACATCATCAAAACCAAGTTACCCATTTTCTAGTGGCATTTATTGCCTATAAATCAGGTGTGCTCTTTTTACCCAGCTGAGGTGCATCTTGGAAACCAGCCTAGGGCCTGCAGTAACATCTAATGACCAGGTGCTACTGTCCACACAACCACCACAAGGCAAAAGTCCTCTTTTAGAAGGAAACCGAGATAAACCCACAGCCATTAAATAACCCTTGTTTTGCTTGTATTTTTTGCTTGAGGGCATGGATTTTCTCTGCTCTCTCTTAAATGTTGTAATGGCATGTTTCAAAGGTAATCACCTAAAGCTGCTTCCCTCCCTCTTTAATTACAGATCCCTGTAAAGAATATACACGGAACAACCAAGTTCAAGTTTCTCATACATCTAAAGTTTTCAGTGAGGTTGAAGGATTGGTCTGAACATGAAGAAAGATTCTGAAACATATTTTTAGATCTGCTTGGGCACCCTACAAGCTAACTGAATTCAAACCCTAAAAGATCTTTAAGAACTAATTGAGCTTCTTATAAAGGTTTTAGTGTCTGCTCTTCTGTTCCAGTGAAATTTTTCTGAAACATGAAAGCAGATAACTTACAGTATATAATTCCATTAAAGTTAGTTCAAACTCTTACTATCTATTGTCCAACTAATTAGATCAAATACACACAATAACTGGTTCCCACAGATTGTTTGCAAGAAAAACTCTGGACTTTTTTTAGTCTAAATATTTTTAGGACTATATTTAATGCAGTTTTGGGGAAAGGGCTCCAGGTCCATCCAGGCTGTTCAGAAAGTCCTTGATTCTTCTTCTTATCAAGGTTTGAGTTAATTCTAATGCCCAAGGAATCAGTTACTTTCCAGGTCTGACCTGATCTTGGAAACAGGTAAATTACCAGTGTAAGACTGCCTAGAGTCTGCTATCAGGGCAGGCTGTCTTCAGCTGGATTTGGATATAGCCCAGATTCACATCCAGAAAACGTGTAGTGTGTAAATACCTTCTTGATGTTCCGTTATCCCTGGCTACAACTCTGCAGAGAAATCCCTTTGTGTGTGTGTGTGTTTGCTGTTTAATCCTGGGGAAACCTGTTGTCTTATAACTTGCTCTAGATTGTCATTTCCACTGAAAACAATATTTTGAATAAGGAAAGCAAAGTAATTATATTAATCAAAGGCAACAGGCTTATTTATTTAGAAATGTGGGAGAGATGTGGACTGACTTGTTCCGTGCTATGACAACAAATGGAAGCGGACATGCTTGTTCACAGCCACTGATTTCTGCACCAAGTGCCTTTTGAGAGTAAAACACCAAGACAAATTCAGCACAACAAACAGTTGATCGGAAGAGACTTTTTTCATATTCAGACAATAACTTGGAAAGATTTCTCTACATGGGGAAGGATCTGAGGAGAGCTGATACAGTGTTGGAACCCAGAAACCCAGTGCCACTGTAGCTAGTCTGCTCTGGTAGTTGTGTGCTGGAGGCTGGGGCAAAAGCAGCCTTGGAGAGAAATTGTGAGATTTCAAAAAGAAGTGCAGTGTCAAACTGGAGAATGAGTTGTCAGTGGGTAATATAAAAGCAGAACTGTTCAGTGTTGGGAAAAAAACTTGAGGAAAATATTACAGCAATGGCATTATTGATTTTGAAACCAAGAGTATGGAATCTGTTATACTATGGATATTTCTGCCTTACTTTTTGAAGAAAGCACTATGTCTTACTTGTACAAAACTATGTTAATAAAGTCCTTAGCAGAGGGAAAGAGGATTAAGACTTTCCTCCCTTAGAATGGAAGGCACCCCATGATACGAAAGTGCAAATCCAGGAAGAGATCTTTTTTGGGGATAGTAAGAGCACGGGCAAGAAGAAACAGCCTCAAGTTGTGCCAGGGGAGGTTGAGGTTGGACATTAGGGAAAAAATTCTTCACAGAGAGGGTGTGAAGCACTGGAATAGGCTGACCCGGAAAGTAGTGGGGTCGCTGTTCCTGGAGGTATTTAAAAGAGGTGTAGATAAGTCACCTAGGGACATGGACTAGTGGTGGCCTGGCCATGGAGGTTTAATGGTTGGACTTGACGATCTTAAAGGTCTCTCCCTATCAAAACAATTCTATATACTAACAGTGTAAGCTGGACAGGGGTGATTCAAACTGGAGAGGGATGAGAGTTAGGGACAAGCCAAGGGGCTGTACAGCTGTATCACCTTTGTGTTGCACAGGCAGTCTCCTTATTTTGTTTTGAGAAGTCCTGGGCAAAAATTTGGGTTTATGTGCAATGAAACCCCTGTGTCGGTAGGTCATGTGTACCGTGCATGTGTTGTGCTTGTGGAAGAAGCTGAAGCAGTAAGTCTATAGGAACTGCAGGTCTTTTGGTGGCTGTGTAGCCAGACTGTAGTGCGTGCAGTGCAAGTGCAGGATGCGCTCGCTGCAGTCGCACTCACCGCACAAATGACGGTGGCCATTTGTCTGGGATGCTAACTGAGCTGTTGGACATCCAAAAATCTTGAAAAATGCACTGAACTAGGAGCTGCTAAAGCCCCTGTGTGCAAATAGTAAGTCAGCATGTGCAGAGTATCTAGGACTGACATCTACAGACTTGATTATCCATGTTCCAATTTTTCCTTTTTTATTTTTTTTTTTGTGAGCCATTTGAATGTGGGACAAATTTGTGTTGAGAGATTGAACTTAATATCTGCATGAAAATGTCTTTCTTCTAACCATTTTTGTTTGATATGTTCAATTCTGGAAGAGCAGGAAACTGCTCTAATTAGCTGAACCCTAGTGACCTAACAAAGCACACACGCTTTGGGAAGTGAAAGGTCCTTCCAGTCATCTGGTGAAATTAATTTCTCACGAATTACTCCACTTCTCTGCTCAGGTCAGATCCCTTGTAGTGTTCAGCTTATAATGGCATGTCTTATACATGGCGAGGGTATGGTAAAACTGTGCTTCTGACAGCCTGTCTTATTCCTCTTCCCTAAAATGAATAAACTTTGGTGGCATTTTGCCTGTAGCTTTTATCCTCTCTGGCAGCTTGTCCTGACACTGACCTTCTGGCTCCAGACCTCTGACTGACACAAATACACCAACAAAAGCGTGGAGAGAAGGCTTGGCCTGGAAAACTCTGCACACAGCAGTGTGGCTCATTTGGTCACATAGCTCACTTTTTAAGTAACAGGTTCCAGTTTCATCCTGGGAAAGGCACTTGCTCCCCTGGGGCCTCGTATGTTGGTACATACATTAAAACCGTGCCAGGGAAAGTGACGCCTGAAGGCTGCAGGGTCAGCACGGTACTGGATGACCTGCACTCCAGTGTGGTTATGCCACTTAGCTTGTGGTAGGGAAGATAATGGGGTTAAATTTCTTTGACATAATCCCTTTGGATTTTAATTAAATGTGTGTGCCAAATAGCTTTAAAAAAAAAATATATATACACCGACTAGGAAATAGATGCCTATATATAAGTAAAAAACATAGGCTTAGGCTGTTTGACTATCAGTGAAGCACTGAAACCCCAGTCTCTTTTAGTACACTTACATTTTAATGGATATAGTAGGGATAGAATGACCTGAACTGATTTTGATATAGACAGTTTGAATCCTACTTTTATTTTAGTCCTCACAATGTGGAATTGGCAGAGATGAGATCTTTTTCCAGCTGCATCACTGGTTAACAGGACCAAAGCTCAGGCAGCTTCCCTCCCTGTAGCACTTACGTACTGGGTGCACAGCCTGTTCCTGTCCCTGGCAGCCTCTTTTCTCCTTGGAGTATAACAGTGCTGAGGCAGAAAAATCTGTGTTGGAGTAGTGCTGCCTGCACCAGTTTTTCCTCCTAGCATGGTGTGCAGCAGCTCTTTGAGTACTCCTTTATGACTGATGCTGAAACGGCCAAGTGGTTTTTTTTCCTCATAAGTTTGCGTTACATGGGACACGTGATAGTGTTTAGTTTTGCATCAGAACGTACAGAGAAGATTGAAAAAGGAATACTGGAGATTTTGTCTTTTTATACCCATATGTGAAGGTTATTGAAGTGGGTGCTGCTGAACACCCACCACGGTACCAGATCAATGATGTGTATTGTTTGCTGAGCCCAAGGGCTCCATTTGGTATTGCTGGGTTCTTCCCTCACCTTTGCTGCTCTGATGGGACCAAAACCAACAGAGACAGGGAATAAACAGAGGATGTAGTAGGGGAAGGCATCTGCCTCTTCTTCCTCCACCCAAGCAGACACAATGGTGAAAATAAGACCTTAGAATTAATAAACCCTCTGTATTTTGGAAGTGCAGTTCCTGTGAAGAGAAGCATTGAGTGCATTTTCAATACCATTTCAATAATGGCTCTGAATCTCTGCTCCCAGCGCTTACAGATAAAATGACATCCACAGCAATAAGAGTTGTCTCTGTAAATGATCTCTCTTTCCTCAACTTTCACTGCCTCTCAGCAGCATGATAGTAACTGACACGCAAAGTATTTGCAATCAACCTTTTTTTTTTTAATTTCTTTCATAACACCTCATTTGTAAAGCTGCAGTTTCATGGATACCAGCACACTGATGGATTTGGGCTTGAAGCAGCAAACTGGTTTATAGGGCAAACTATATTTCTGGAAGCCTTATCTTGCATTTCTTTAATCATTTTAGCAGACTCTTAACTGGATTAGCAGTGCTGACAATAACAGTCTTAAAAAAATGTCTGGCAGTGGGGTTTTTTTTATTATTTTGGCTTTTTTCATGGCTTCCCTTGTCAGTATTGCTGGAAATAATTAATCCACAGTGCTAAGGTAGAAATTAATGACTTGTATAGTGATTTTTATCCTCCACCCTCCCCAACATTACTTGGTACTAGGCAGATATAAGTTTCAAATGGCACTGCTCCCTCTTTGGTCATCAAATCATTCATATTAATGCACTTTTAGTCTCCTGAAGAGGGATACATTGTTTAAGATTATCATTAGAAAATATTACCCTGTCATCTGCAGAACAGTGTTTACATTCAGTATCCTGTACCGAATCCTGTGCTGCTGCTGGCAGTGACCTGTCTGCATAATGCTGGGGGAGCTTTTAAAAGTAAGTCCTGAAAGCTCCATTCTTTAATAAATGTAAACTGTGACCAGACCAAGATTAGTAAGTGTGTACTGGGGAATAAACCTGCCGGATGGATGGAAATACTTGTTCTGGCATCCCTGCTCACACACCATCCTTGGGGATTGCCTCCTTCCTTGTGAGAAATGCTTTCCTGAGATGGATCTGGCTTTGAACTGACCAGATGGCAGCTTTTATGATTCTACATCTACTTTTTGTGATTTGTGAATAAATCTAATACAAGGTGATTCCTGCTGTGCTACAAACAGGAGCCATGAGAATCATCTCTAAGCTGATTTTTGCATCCTTTGCCAAATGCAGTTGTGCCAGGAACTGAGTGACTCCCATGTGTGAGAATAGGCCCCCTGAGTTTTGGGCACAAACTCTTAGCCTGCTGGTGTTATCTGTCACTGGTGAAAAATGGTGATTGCTCTGTTCAGGGTTTTGGGGTTTTTGCTGCTTTAGACTTATATAAACACAGCCCAGCTTGCCAGATAGAGTATGTTGCCTTTTTTTTTTTTTTTTTTAATTCAACCTGGTCTACAGATCTTTTTTCCTTGTTTACAAAAAATGTCACAATAAGTAAAACAACTTTCCTGTATCCCTTTGGAGTTTAGATAAAGCTGAAAAGAATGGAAACAGAACTATAGGTCACCAGTCATTGATATGATCAAGCTTAATTAATTTGATGTCTTATTGTGGAGTTGTGTCCCCATGTGAGATTATTCTGAGCATGCTCCCTAGCTATGCGTCAGATGTTTCTTTGTTGTTGCTGCTTGTGAGATTGTATCTTTTGAGAGACTATTTAGATGGCAGAGTCTCTGCCTGGTGGGAAAAGCTTTTCAGCGCTTGTCTATTGATCTTATAGTCTTGCTGCAGTGGGGAATGAAACATTGAGCCTGTTTATATCCTTAGAAGCAAAGAGCAGTCTCCTTCCCCCTGCTTTCCTAAGATGTCATATCTTGAAGGAAAGTAAACCAGAAAAGGAACAAATTTATTCCCAGAGCTTGGAAGATGATGAATTATTTATCCTTTGAAAGCTTCCACTATCTTTGCATGAAAGGAAGTCCTATTATTAAAAGCAAGGACTTCTTTTTCTGCATGTCAATAAGAGGGAGATCAGAGTTGACTGATTATTGAGACGTCTTTTTCCTTAGAGAACTGGACAGCTCTAGCTGTTTGGCACCAAGAAGCTGTTTTTAAAACAACAAAGCTGTTAGTTTTGATATTAATGTGAGCTTGAAGCCCTGGTAAAAGGCCTATGAGGACCGAAAGATGAAACAGAGTCTTGGATGGGTTTATGCCTGACCACATATCTTAAGTGTTTATCTGTTAAATATATTTTCCCCATGTATGCAAAGTTTTTGGTTTAGTTTTTCAGTCAGATTGTGTTTATTCTGACTCCTTTCTTTGATTCTTGAGTGTCTACATAAGCTAGATCACTTGAAAATAATCTTCCTCCACTGGAAGATGACTAGCATCCCACACTGGTACTGTTTCTTCTTCTGCCTTGGCTCTACAAACTGAAAGGCTCTTTTTGTGCTTGTGAGAAGAAAGCCTCAGAGGCTGAGTAGGTATCTGTTTTCCCTGGGGGTACCTCAGTGCAGCATTTAGCTGTATTTTGGAGTGGACTTTGGAGAGCAAGGTATAAACTGAGATGTGCACCTTTTATTGCTTTTGGACATTCCCTGTGTATTGTGGCCAGTAAAACACTAATTTCTGCTCAGACGTGTAACGTAAAAGTATACAGACTCATGCTTTTCCATAACCTTGTGTCTCGCTGTAAGTCATCATGAGTAATGACCTGGAATCAAAGCACTAGGCTAACAAAATATTTTCTTGGGATGGGTTGTACTGTTGGAACCGGCATCTTTTGTCAGTGGTGGCTGCAGAGGATCAGAGTTTCTGAGGCTGTGAATACTCTCCTCTAGGTAACCCCAACAGCAGAAACTCTGATTTACACCTGACTTCTCTAAGGTTGCTCTACAGGTAATGAAATCATATAATTTGATCTCAATGAACTGGAAATTTTGAGGGAGAATGTGTGTTTGTTCAATCCTATCTAATGGTGTTAGTGTTAGCTTCCAGGAGCTCCTCATTACAGGTACAAAATAAGACTTTTTTTTTCCGTTCAGGCTTCTTAATTTTAGGGCAGCAGAATATCTGACTGATTCTGTGATCACCCCATGAAAGGAACTCTGTAGGCACAGAAGCCTCCAGCAGATCTGGTGCCTCCTTCCTGGACGTGGGTCCCCCTTTCCCTTCTGGTTTTTATGTGATCCCAGTGTGACCATCCTGCCTTTGTGTTTGCAGCGTCGTGGCTCCCAGTGAAGGATTTTGTGTGGTTCTTTTGATGTTTGATTAGAATAAGATTCAATTACCCCTAGAAGGAGCTAGAAGTTAACCTTCCTTCTCATGAGAGGGCTAGTAATGAAAGCAGGCAACAAAAGTTTTGCTGCATGCATTTCTTTTCTCTCCCCATACTGATCAATACATGGAGGTAGAGAACTCTTTTTCCCTTAAAGGCTGAAGAAAACTGGAATAATTTTGGAAAAAGGAACTAGTTTGAATAGAATAGTTTCTTTTTTAGCAGTATGCCTGCTCTGAGGGCATGCCACGTATACATATGAGTATAACCTACAGATAGATGTTCCCAGCGTGCAGTGTAAAGCAGGTGGTGTGAACGTGTTTTCATGGCTGTTGCTTGCAGAGAAGGTGGTGAACTCAGTCTCAATGTGCAGCCCTATGTATGTGCCCTGTGCTGCAGCCGGGGTCCAGCTGCTGGTGCTGACACTGGGAGGTGATCATGAGGCAGTGGTAAAGGAGTCTCGTTAGATAGAAGGTTTTTCCCAAGACCTTGGAAGGATTCAGAAGGTGGCTGCCCCTTGGGGCTGAAAAGAGATGCCTACTGTGGCTCTGGAGGAAATACTGTAGTAGTGACAGATGCGCTGACACTGGTTTTGCCATGTTTAGAGTGGCCAACTGCTGCAGCAAAGGTGTCGTGACTAGGATGCCAGCAACTGATAACTAGGGCTTCTGGGGACCCCATGGCATATTATTCATTTGTAAAGTTATGCTAATGTCCTTTGCTTTGTAAGTCTCTGGCTTCTGCCCTGGATGGCTGGGTTGTGGGGAGGGCAGGTATTCTGATGGGTGTTGCTGCAGAGTGCATGTTAACCACTGCAAATTGCATCCTCTCTGCACCTCATGGTGGGGCACCTGCTGCTCTTGCTCTTGAAGAAAAAGCAAGCAACCTAATATTTACTTAACTGAAATATTTGTTTTTTAAAAAGGAAGGTAAAAATTCTTGTTTCTGATGGGTGGGAGACAGTCCTTTTGTCTGCCTCAAACATCATCCCCTCCTTCAGAGAAGCAGGGGCCCATACCACTTGTCCTGCCTGAGCTTCTATTTCAAGGCACCTAAAAGTAGCAAGTCAAACTTGTGAAAAAAATTTAAAGGACAAATCCCTTCAGTGATTGCCAACTAAGTTGAAAACCCATGCAGTTTAAGTACTGGGTAACATCCAGCTCTTTAGCAAGGTGACTTTCCTGCTGTAGTTAACTATTCTGATCACCACCAGGACTATATGTTGTTTGTTAAGCAGGCACTGTAAAATTATCTCCTTTACTGCTTGGGTTTGTGCTGTTACCTGACTCAAATGGCCTTAAATGTCACTAATATGGGCCTCCTTAGTTTTAGTTGAGTGACTGCAGACTATGACAGGTCTGTCAAGTCTCCCGCAGTTTTCACAAAAATCCAATAATGAAAAGTAGCCACAGAGCATTAATTACAAGCATATGTAGAGCTATTAAAAGCTGCAGCCTGGCAAAACATTTTCACATACACTCGGTTTTAAGCGTATGAGAGGCTTCAACCTCTTAAGATGCTTTGCTGGATTAAGATCAGAATTCCCCAAAGAGTCTGACACACATTTAACTCCTCTTTAAGGCAAAACGAGCCTCCTCCAGATACTATTAATAATGCTTGCACATTAAATCATTTTTCATGCAGTCATTCTCAAGCACTGTACATAGAGTCCAATGTATAAACAAGTTAGTTCAGATAAAGCTGACAGCAATAGGGTTCTAAAGTGATAATCTCACAGTACTCTCTGCGCCACGCAGCAGATAATGCAGCTCAGTTTTAGTTTGTTTGTTTCCCTTTGCTTGAGCAGAAAGAAGGCTCCAGATGTGTAGAGATCCAGGCTGCTTATACCTAGTTCTTTTATCTTTGTGGCAGCACAATATTCTATAGGGCTGAAATGTGCAACTTCCCTTCTTTTCTAACAAATGAAAAAATGAAGATGAGATGCAGTCGATGAGGAAAGTATTTGCTACTGACCATTTACCTCACAAAATAGAGGATGAAATTCAGCTTGTGCGAGGTGTATATATATCACATTGATTTCCATCAGAAGACAGGCAGAAAAGAGGTGCCCTGAAGGCCCATTCTTCATGTGGTTCAATGCCTGCACCATTGTATTACCAATGTGCAAATTGCCACTTGTTGGAAAAAACATTTAAGTCTCGTGACCTTAATTTTTTTTTTAATGGCAAGTTTATACTTTCCCTTTTTCTCCTATTTTCAGGTGCCTGTTACTTGTTATCTTTGACAACAAATCCCAGCAGACACTCTTGAGCTCAGGAAAAGCACTGAACCCCAGCTCTAATCTTTCTTGGAGGAGTCAGGCAAGCACCTTTGGCCTGGTTGGTTGACTGTCTGTATAGCTGTGCAGGTGCTGTGTAGCAGTGTCGTGGTGTGTTATAGGTGCACCCAAATCTCCCTGCAGGACCAGAATTTTGTAATACTTAATCTCTGCATCTCAGTTTTCTTCATGAAGAAGATGGCAGCGGGGGAATTTCACCTCTCGGCAATGAAAATAATTCTGCAGTTTTGGGTGTTTGAAGATTACTAGTGAGATAGAGTGACTAAAGTGTGTGTACATGCAAAAAAGTTGGTGCTCGTGGGTTTTGAGTGTTGCTTACAGGTACTAAGTGCTCCTACCCTAGACAGCTGATAAGGGAAAAGAAGTAAAAGCAGACTCACTTTGGTTACTTCAGAATGGATAAAGAGATTCTGGGAGCGTTTTTTTTTTTTTTCAAAGGTATTCTTTTCAATATCATATTAAAGCTGGATTGGGTTATGGTGGTGATAAAAGAAAAGAAGGAAAAGAGAAATGTGCTTTATTTTTACTACTAGTTGCCTGTCTATAGATGAAGTAGTCAAATATTTGTTCTCAGTGTAGGTGTGAATCAGAGTTGTTCAGAAAATTGTCCATTGTAGGGGTGTGAAATGGAGACTGGTGGGATCTGAGGTACCTCAATATTTTGTGAGCAAATTCTTGACTGATGTGCACTGTGTGACCTTCTTTAGTTTTTTATGTAAATGACTCAAAATATGTAGGGTTGTCACCATGAGATGTTAGCTCAATGTAATCACCGATTTCTGGCAGTCTTAACAGTGTCACTATACCAAAATAAATGTACATTTTTCTACTTGTGGCATCCTGATCCTGAAAACAGGCATATGTTTAGGACTTCACATAATGCCATTGTCTGGAATTATATGGTTACAATAGGGCTTGGGATCTTGACTTTTTAGGATAATATAGAAAATATAATTTGTCCTGGTTTTTTAAGGAAGTCTGGATGGCAAGAAAAGTAGCCTTGTTTAATAGCATTTGTATCTTTTCCTTTGGCTATAAAAACAAAAAATAGGAGTTTTAGCTTTCTGGCTTGAAAGTTACTGCTGACTGTGGAGTTTCAAAGTAAGCAGTAGTGGGAAGCTGGAACTCCAGAACTCCTCTTACAGACATTTTCTGCACTTTATAGCCTATCTGTGACAATTCATCAAATTAATGAATTCAATCCTGATAACACCATAGCAAGACCTACACATTTCTCCTTATTTGCTTTGATTTCTTTTTGAGCAGAACAAAAGTGTTTTTTGAAGCCTCACTTTAACATTTGAAAAGGAAAGAGGAGGGTATTGCTTTTGTTTCAAAGCATGTTTGTGACAGGTATGGATTTGGAGGTCCTAAGAAGTGATAAGCTAATAATTGTAAGTGCCTAGGAAAGGTTTACCTCTAGAACTCTGATCTCTTTAAATTATATGACAGTTTAAAGATGTGAAAAAGTCTATTGCATTAAATCACTCAACTGTAGAATCTCAATTTATTTCCAGAATGAAATAGTAAAAAGAAAACAAGAAGTAACCTGTATAGTTTTATATTGTGGCACAGAAATGTGGGGGGGGGGGTTGATAAAATTTAGATTAAATGGGAGTTATAATGTACTTAGCATGACGAATATGATAATTATGTATTGGAATTATATGAATGCCTAGAGTATATGGGGTTTGACATAATTTGGATGCGCTCGTTCTAGTTTGCACAGAGAATACATGGCCATTCATGTCCTCAGTTGACGTATTTAATTAATTTTGCTCAATTAATATTTTATAAGGTTTTGGAATTACGCAGAGTGTCTGTTTCTACAAGAAATAGACACAAAGTTCAAAGCAGAAAGCAATGCATTCAGCTTTTTTCTGTTTACTCTCTCTTCAGTTTGTGGAAAGCCTTTATATAAAGATAAAATTTTATTTGCTGTAAAATAATTTCACGTTTGGGGTTCACTCTAGAGCTGTTCCTGCAGATGTCCTTGCCTTCTCTCTGTGGTTCATTTTGAATTTTTTGTTGCTCTTGATGTGAGAGGTGATGGGGTGACATTTGGGGAATCCTTATAGGTGTTTTGGAAACCCACAGGTCAAAGTTGCAGAGGAAGGAGAAAGCTGGTGGTGGCAATGGCTTTATTTCATTACTGAGGAGGTGGTGCCAAATGTGAACCTGAGCAATAAAAAAGGAACAACAGTCACAATGGTTAGCATTGTGTTGAGGAACAGGAGGCAAGCACGTGGGTAGCAGGGCAATTTACAGTGGCAGACATAACAATTATCATGCAAGTTGAATGTATCTAATATATATTTTCCTAGGATGAGGAAGATGATAACCTTGCTACAGTATGTCTCACTGTTTTGTAGAGTTTTGCTCAAAAAATCTTCACAGATGTATCTGTTTCTTGTCTTACTATTTTTCTTAAAGAAAAAAAAAAGCTATTGGCCTTCTATCCCACCTCAGTCTTGCTTGCCTACTGATTTTGCTGCTTCTAATTCTCTGCTTGTTAATGCCAGAGCATATTTTTCATATGTAGACATTATATGAGATGGCCTTTTAGAAGAACAGCTAGGAGCTTTCAATTTTAATAAATTAGCCTCTACACTAAAATCCTTTCTAAGTGACATAATCTTCAACATGGTGCCCTTGGAGAATATCCTTGGTAGTTAGGTAAGGAGCTGAAAAGAAGATGTTAATCTAAAATGGTTAAGTGTATGATCTAATTTTCTGTCACAGAAAAATCACCTAAAATGGGTAAATATGTATTTATGTCTACTATAACTGTACACAAAGGCTCCAGTTGTTCTTGGGGCTCTGCTGGTCTTGGCATACACAAAAAATGTAGACAATGAAGTGGTTTTGATTGCAGTGTACTGGAATTTTGTACGTCTTCAAATTGCCCGCACTCCTGTCCAAAAGATATATTAAATTCAAAAATTAATCCAGTAGAAAACCAGTGGTCATTGTAATTGCCAGTTATACCACCAAATCCTTACATGAGTAATTGGCAAAGTGTGATGTACTGAGGTTATAAAATATATACGTGTTTATGCTCGTTTGTGCGTTGTTAGCCGGCGGTCATTTCTCTGTGTTCCCCCCCGCCCCGTTTAATTCTGTGTTGTCCACATCTGTTCTCCTGAAGCACTTTCTAGTGCATGAAAAGACAAATGCATTAAACTCCAGCAGGGCTAATGCTCATGGGAAAAGGGGGAGTATATTTTATTGTTTTAAGTCATTCAGTAAGAGAGAAATCAGTAGGCAGGCTGCCATAGCATTTAATGTATCTGTGCCTGGTCCTGTGTGAGATATCTTGAGTACACAGGGGAACATACTCTCTGTTTGTAGGAACAAAGACCCAGAGGGACATCGTGTGGGACTCTGTACTGGGCAGGTGACATTGCCAATATCTGTTATCGTTGTTTCTTTACTTGTGAAGCAGCCCTCTGCTAAAGGGGAATATGACTCATTCTGGGATTATTAGCTGGCCATAATTTTCTAAATCTAGATGAGAGATGATGAAACTTTATTCTGAGTTCTTTTCATCTTTTCAGTCAGGCTCCTTTGTGGCAGACTCTAGGGCAAATGGCACACTCTTGCTAGATATGAGCTGGGTTCCTGCATTAGCACAGGTTGTAAAGTGAGAGTTGTTTTTAGGAGTGTTTGTAGGGGTTTAGTGTGAGTTTTGTGAGTACTGAGCTGTGTAACTACCTGCAACTCAAAGACCTGTCTCTGAAAATGCCGAGATCACTTTGATTCTATTGTCTTTGTTTCCCAAGGTTTCTAAACCATCTCCATTAATAAGATAGTAGTCCTTTAACATCCCAACTGCAAATATTACCCATACTTATACTTTTGTCTTCATATGGAAAATATATAATAATTCCAGATTATCTCTGTTAATATTTCACACGTGGGTCTGTACTGGCATTTCTTGGAGCCATGACCCAGGGCAGCTGATGTGATGTTTCCTGTTCAAGAAAAGGATGTTGTGCTTCATTGCTGGTGCACGGGAGCCAGGAGCTGGCCCCTTACCCCACATGTACATCTCACACTTGTGCTCCCCAACTCATATCTGCCCCCTCAGAGGCTTCATTGTGGTCTTTGAAGCTTCTCCAACTGAACACAAACCCCTGTTCACAAGGGATGTGGACTGCCAGACAGACAAATGAGCATGTACCAAAGGATGCTTTTTGGTTAGTGTTGGGAGCTTCATGCAGAATAGCAGGGAGTTTTAATATTGCAACAGTGCAGCTAGTCTGTATTTTAAATGTGCTTATAACAAATCCTCCGTGAAACTTCCTTAAACCTCCTCAGCTATAATTACTATTCAGTTATGTTTTATCCTTAAGCAAAGCTTGAAGCGTTGCAAATGCAATTGTAAGTTATATATAGCCTATTCCTAAATATAACATTGAGCATTACTGTGTTTGTACTGAGAATGCTTTTAAGGGATTGTGCTATTTACTGCAACTTTTAATTGATTTGCTGCTACTGTTTAGGAAAGTCATCTCCTGCCACAACATGAGGACCCTGCGGTACAGGCAATCACTGGAGTTAAATTTGGTACTGAAGCTTTATACAAGTTTTTACAGCATTACATCTTAGCCTTGTGGTGAACTGTCTGCAATTTATTGCTGTGTTTTGCAGTAAGAAACTGGAAAAAGAGATTGATGTTGGAATCATTTTATCTCCTAACGTCTGTGTAGACACAGTTAACCAGTGGCATTGGCTTGGCTGTGGTTTTACAGCACTTTCTAAAATGATGCATGGAAAATGAATAAATCAAGCAAACCCACCTATTCCTTTTCTGGGGACAGATGAGGAGCTTTTCCGTGCAGCTTTTATGCAAAACAGATAAGGCTACTTCTATGCTTTGTAATGAATCTAGGTTAACTTCCCAATATTATTTATTTTTACTGTTTAATGTATGTATGTTTTATTTTACCAGGAAGTGACTGAAGCCTTCCTATTCTTGGCCTTTGGCAGCTGGCATTGTGTGTGGCTGTGGTCATCTTGTACATGTTGTCCCCCAACACAACTGAGTTCAAAGGCTAAGGTTTCTTGGGGTTTTGTTTAATGTGTCTTGCCTGATCCTTGGGACTGTTTCCCTTCTCCCTGTAGGGAGTGAGCTTGGGGTTTTAGTTCCAAGCATTTCTAAGTGGTGCAAGACCTCTTGACCACATCTCATGGGGCAGCAATGCTGCCAAAGCAGCCCAAACTCTTCCTCTGTGTTGACTTGCTCATGGGGCAAGTGGGGACTCTGCCATAATGGGCATCAGCTAATTTCACTTGCTGCCAGTTACTATTACTATATTAAATTGTATTATACTATATTATATTTGGAGAGACTTTCCAATTAGATGGTCTGCTAGGTGTAATTTCCTATGGGGAATCAGCCTGGATTGAAAGGAATGTGGAAGACCAGTAGCTCTTTACAACTTCTCTTCCTTATAACTATCAAGTAATTCCCAGAAGTTGCTTGACAGGAGATTAGCAACCATCCTAGATATTAATGATACTTTAGGTGTACAAAGAAGCCTATGCCAGGTGGGGAGATGGGAAAAGAGAGAATGGTATGGTAGTTTCTTGCTACCATATATTTCATCCACGTGTAGGTAGCAGCTGAGAAGTCTCCAGCTCATGTGACATAAAGAGTCCAGGAAACAGCAGAAAGCAGGGGAAAGGAATTCACAGGCTCTATGTATTTATACAATTGTATTTGAGAGATTCTGGAAGTTATGTACTAGGAGTGTGTTTTTGTAAATGAAACCTGTCTTTTATTTATTACAAAGCTTTTTCTGGTATGAACAAAATGAGATATTTTACTTAAACACTTTTAGGTCTTCCTCGTGGCAGAAGTGGCGTTATCCTTTTGTTCATTGATATTGCTGTGATTTAAATACCAATGCATGCCTTTGCTTGTAGAAGTGTTATTCATGAGGCAGCAAAAACTCCAAGGATTAGAAACTGATGCCACAAAAACATATATTGATAACAACATTTAAACCCTGCAGCATCTTTCAGATGTTGTGAACTGTATGCAACATCAGTAGCATATTGTGTCAAGAGAGGAAGAACATATCTGTGAAGAATGTAAGAATAAAAACTAAATGGGGGGGAAAAAAAAAATCCTAGTTTTCTCACATTATACACTGGAAAAAATATCTTCTTGTTTTTCAGTATTAAGTAGGAAAAGAGAGAAATGGTATTTTTCTTTTTTTTTCTTTTTTTTTTTTTTATGTAGTTAACTGAAAAATAGAACTACAGAGGTTAGACAACTGTTTCTTAGATAAAAGTAAGGTGGGACAGTTAGGACATCAACATTTATAATTCTACTAAATTACTGTGCAATGTACTTCTTCATAAAAATAGGTCTTGTATCCATTTTTCTATATTCTGAGAGGGAAACAACCATCTGTAACTAGCTACTACAGGCTTTCTCCTACAGAACTTTGTCTTTTAGTGATTGCTACCTTAAAGGGTGATGGTAGGGTTCATAATGAACCCAGGGTGGAATGAGAGACTCACAGGACTTTCTTACCACTTTTGTTTTGCTTCACATGACATGTTTAGTTCAAAACTCCATGAATAATTACCTCTTTCCCCTGTATATTTATCTCCTCCACACTTTATTTTCTTGCAGAAATTTGATTAGTTGATGTGGCCTGGTGGCTGAGGTGTCCATGTGATGCCCCTGAAGAACCTGCCTGGTCCACCTGTGTGAAGTTCTTGACTCCTTCTGCCAAACTGTGTAGCCTTTGCTTTCTTTGTTGTTCCTGACCATATAAAGCAGATGTCTGTCTGTCTTAAAGAATATGTAAGGCCAAAATATTTAAGAGCTTGTTTGCCACTTCCGTGCCTCAGAAGTTCTCATGTTATTTCAAAATGCAACAAGTTTATTTTCAAGGTTAGTGATTATGGTGGGTTGGGTTTTTGATTGGTTTGTTTGTTTGTTTTGGTGGTTTTGATTGGTTTTTGTTTGTGGTTTTGTTTTGTTTTGTTTTTTTCATTCTGGAAGGAGGTACATGGGTTGCAAAAGTAGTTCAAATGAAAACACCAAATTGACTGCAAAATTCTGCACGTTAGCGCTTCCTCAACACTGTTTTGCTGACACAACTCGGCAGTCCTGGAAAGAATATGAACAAAATCTGATTAGAGGACTTCCAATAGTGCAGCAGTGACTGGCTCAGTGAAGGAGAGACTGCTCCATTTTCCATCTGCTAGTGTGTTTCAGAGGCGATGGTAGCAGAACTACAGAGGGGTCCTTTTTGTCCTTTATGCACTAAAGGTGCCTTTATGCTGCATATGGTGGCCATTTCCACCAAGCTAGAGGCTTCCTTGGTGTCTCATTGAACGAGTGATGAAGTAACTGATGACAGTTTACATGAAACAAAGTAGAAACTTCCTTTTTGTTGCTGTGGGTTTTGGGGTTTGTTGTTTTGGTTTTGGGTGTTTTGTTGTTTTGGGGTTTTTGCTTTGTTTCTCCACATGTGAGTTCAGCTGCTTCTTTATCCAGGTTAATTCAGACCTAAGGCTGTGATACTAAAATGGGCTGTTGCAAATAGGAGCGAGGCTGTGGCAAATTCAGTAACAGGGCCATTGCTCAGAGCCCTGTGTTCACCAGCTGTGGAACTTGCATTTGGAAATACAGTTGCTAGTACAAAAGTTTGAGTTTGCATAAGTTGCCTTTAATATTAAAAATAGTTGGCCACAGATTTCAGCTGCCACTCTGGAGAGCACTACTGTGAGTGTGCTCTCTATGTAAGTGTGCAGCCTAACAGTACAGGTGGCCGTTCCTTTAACTTGTTCACAAATCTCAAGGGAATATTTTCCTTGATGGGAAAATGAATCCTGTGTCTTCATCCTGCCTCCCAGAGTGGGTAGATGAGTCGGTGCATGGTAATCCTGCATACTGTATATAAAGACGACAAGCTTTAATTAACAACTATGCACCACCAGCAGATTTTAAGAGCTTTTTAGATCTTTGTGGTGTGACTGCATCTGGTTTTGAAAGTCCATTCATTGAAGGTGGAATTCTGTGCACTTTAGAAATGAGTAATGCAAGAATCAAGAAGATTTTGTATCTGACAATTTACGTACCAAGCATCTTCTGCTGACTTTGTTATGCTATTTTCCACCCGTGAAACATAGATTTATTTACAAAGAATGCTTATATTTAGTCTGTAAGAAAGTATTTAATGTAATTTAAATCTGTTTGTGGGTAGGTTTGTATCCTAAAGTGGGTAAGGTAGATGTGGCACTTCTGCTTCTATGCTATTTCTAGAACAAATCCTATATGTTGGAGAACACTGCAATGGTATGGTGCTGCTGCTTCTTCCAGGTTTTTAAGTACAAAGTTAACTATTAGGAAACATTTTAAAAAGTCAAATAGTATCATTTTAAAAAGTCAAATAGCATCATTTTAAGTGATTTTTCCTTAGAGTTTTCATGTGTTTTTTATTACCAGACTGTTGCATTGTGTGTCATAGACGTGAAAAAAAGAAACAAGATACTTTTTAACATTTTTTTTCCCATGTGGCTGTGTATAAAAATCAAAGATAATTGCTCTGCTTATAGAATAAGCATGTCTGTGGAGGTTTAATATCATCAGGCATTGTTTAAAATATCAAGGTTCAAGTAAAGAAGTGCTTGCAGTTAAATTCTTCTCTCTTATGGCTTCTCTGCTCAATCTGTTATATTAAAAAATAGTAGTAGTGCCCTTCCCTTCCCTTCTGAAAGGTAAGCTTACATCAGAGTGGCATGCCCATCCCTAAAGCCTGTATTGATGAGGGTTAGTTCAAGACACAAATCTCTCTGTAAGCTGGGAGCTTTCTAGGCATTTGTGGTGTTAGCACAACTGCCATAGGACTCACCTGAGTAACGGGCAGATGGACAGGAAGGTGTTACTCAATTTAAAATGTCATTGCATATTGCTAGAGGCATTAAAAGACTACACTAGACTGCCTTTACTGCACAGCCCACAGAAATGAGGAGACATTTGAAGTGCCCAGCCATTGGCATTTACGTTCTCTGTTCGTAGGCTTATTTGTCAAACTGTGTTTGGGAATCTGGATTGGTCCAAGATTTTAAATCATACTTGGAGAGCTATTTGTTGCCTACAGTTGTG
Organism: Megaceryle maxima; assembly: GCA_024605025.1. Classification (NCBI taxonomy): domain Eukaryota; kingdom Metazoa; phylum Chordata; class Aves; order Coraciiformes; family Cerylidae; genus Megaceryle; species Megaceryle maxima. Next base: position 10,617 of record JANHGN010023827.1, on the reverse strand, counting down.
CTGGAATGTATGGTAAGGTGTTCACAGTCAGTTAAAATTTACATTATTATTCTTCCAAGATCTCTAGTTTATGAAGAAAATGTTATTTTAGCTGGAAGTCCAGATATAGAATGCAATAATTCCAGCTGGAAAGTACCTAGAATGGTCATCTAGTCCAATTGCATGGATATCTGATGATGTGAAGATATTTTTTTTTCTCACTTCTCTTTTTAATGTCAGATACCTGGCTTGAATTAGCAGTGAGTGGACTGGTTGAACTGGGAAAGGAAAGCTGGTGGCTGTGGAGACTTGTTTGTTTCTGTGTTTGCAAGTCTAAACCTCAGAAACTTGGGAATCTAGTTCGAAAAATGGAATCATTTAAACAGTGTTGAGTGGCTTTATTTTCCCTTTTTGCTCCTATTTCAGTAATCAACAGATTCAGTTGTCCCTAGGATATCATCTCAGTTCCTGAGCAAAATCTAGTTGTTTGATACACAGAATAACTGCCTGAGCTGACTGCAGTCTAGGTACCCACTGACACGTCTCAACCCTAGAAGGGTTTAATGCTGTTGGTTGCCTTAGCACAGGGAATATCAGGGTGCAGGAACAGAAGTGTCTACTCAAGCATGTTATCTTCAGCTCGGGGGTACAGCACTAGAATTGCTTTACTGTCTAGCTTTTGTGGGCAAATAGAGAGGCAGGTATCTTTTCATAGATGTTAAGATAAGTAAAGAAATAAGCATACAAGTTCAAAGCCAGGTTTACATGTGTTTAATAAAGACAAAATCAGTATTATTTCTACAGAAACAGTGTTGTTCTATAAACCTGGGTTTAAACATCTAAAGGAAAAAAACACCTGTGCTGTCTTAACTAAAAGCAATTGTACAGCTTTTTTGTTGAGAGGAATACAATTTTCAGTTGAATTCTACCCAGTGGCATAAGAAGGTCAACAGAGTTTCTATTCTGTAGGATTTTTCCATGAAGAGAAATAGGGGAGAAGAAACCATTTTGGGGAAAAAGCTAAGAAATACCTATCAAGTAACGCTGCTGATTTGTGTAAGGCTTAAGGTAACTACAAGAAAGTGAAGCTGCAACTGGATTCTATCAAAAAGAGCTGTGATATCCAATACTGGGATGATGCTAATACTCCTCAGAATTTAAATATGAAGCATCCCTGTGTGTGCCCCAGATTTTGTCAGAGCCTGTATTGAGAGCAGGAGTTAAACCCAGACCTTGTTAGAGAAGTGTAGGTCTGTATAATGGTAACTTTTTGCAATTGCTTGAAGCTCACAAACCCAAAATGGGATTAAGTGAAAAAGGAGCAGGTAATATGCAGGAGCTTGTTGACATTTATATTTCCCTTGCTTGGCTTGTATGAGAGAAGAGACCCAAGAGGCATCAAAATTACAGAAATTGCATAGCCCAGTGGGGATATACTTAGCATTTCTCTGATCAATGGTACCTGAGGGGTGCCAGGGTAATTTTATCTGTTGCTTTGGTGCCTGAGACTAAACAAAGCAGTGGTGAATTGCAGACAGCTCCCTCCCTGCCTTCTGTAAGTGCATACATATATATGAAATATGTCCATCTGATGCTATGTTTTTAACAGAAATTTCAAGTTACAGTTTCTGAGAGGAGGAGAGAACTGAAAGGTGGAAAGAAAGGGGTATATTCACAGTATCTAATTTTATTTTTTTCTAACATCTAGAAGTTCCTATTTAGGAGCTGTTTCTATTCAGTGGTAATGCAGGAAGAAAACCTGTCACACTTGGAAACAGAAATTAGGTACCCACAGTCAAGTGTTGTGAATACTGCCCTAGCTCCTGTTCAGATACGTGTTTTTCAAAAGCACTGGGCACCTGGCTGCTTCCACTGGCAATTTTTATCCATGGGTGGTTGCTTACTGGCCACAGCTAACAACCAGTACCAAGGGAGCCTCTGAAACTTTTCCTTCCCCGCTGGCTTTTGTGGTCTTTCAAGGCAGAACTAAAAGATCCTGCACAAGGAGCTTCTGCAAACCAGCTCCAGAGGTGTCCTAAGCTCTGTGTGTGTGTATCGTGTGCATAATACATATCACACTTATGAAATGTATGATTTTAGATGTGCATGAGTATATGCATGTATATGTACTCCTGCATGTATGAATATAATCTTGTTTAAAGTCAGCATTCCTGGAAGAAGCTTTCATGGAATAGTTTTATATTTAGAGACAGACAATGTTAAGGTGGAGTTTGACTGTACCCCTCCTTACAACAAACTGCTCCCTGATCTCTCCAAGATCACTTCTGCTGCCTGCATATGGTGATTAAATCTGCTCTGAGATGGCAGAGCAGGAAAACATTTGCATGAGCTCTATTTCCTATGCTTGCACAAGGGCACGCACTATACTGTGAGCTACTCTCAATTTGGAAGACTAAGTTGAACATAAATGACGTATAGTCCAGCATACGAATTGTAAGTTTTAGAATAAACTCAGTGTTTATGCAGGCTTCAGAATGGGCTTGAAGGCTGATGGGCCTGAAGAAGACATAGCCTGCTGGACCTGGAACCTGCAAAACCCCAGGCAGTGCAATTGGAGCCAAAAGGTGACTCGCATTTCTCCTGCATGAGGAAAAATGGGTTACTTCTTGCACAGTGTCTTTCATCTATCAGAGTTTACAAACAATGGGTAGTAAAACTGGAAAACTTATGAGAAACAAAGCCAGAAATTATGCAGGAGCTCTCTGCTCTGTCTGCTGGTGAAAATGGCAGGTTTTACCCTAGCGTGCTTACTTTATCTATGCTACAAGTATGCTAATACTGCGTTCTTGTCCAGATACCAGAAGAATTTGGTAGATAGATAAAGGGTGTAGTGCTGCAACAGTTGTCAAAGGGATGTTCACACCACTGCACTGAAAGTGAGTTAGATGGGCAAGGTACTGCACAAGGATAGGAGGACTTTATCAGAATAACTTTTACTGTGTGTGTGTGTTCTGTTGATTTTCTCCTTTTTTTTTTTTTTTTTTTTTTTCCCCTTAAGATATATCTACATCTCTGTATTGGCATGGGGCTTTGACACACGTGAACAAGGAAATTCCTCCTGTACTCTGCACATGTAGAAAGGGCATTTTACTTTCAAAGTTTGTGAACCTTATTTGTATGAGAAGAATCCTGAGTGTAGAGAGCCTGTATCTTGACTGGCCTCCTGATAACTTATCTCTGAGTGACAGAAAGGGTCCCAATTTCGGCTGTCCATAAGATTTTGCTATGAATGTTCATATTCCTAAGTGGTTCTGATGATTAGTTTGATATCCTGTTATGTGGGTTAACATTGTGAAAATAGCTATGGAATACTAATGACAATATTCATTTTGAGCAAATAAAACATGCTGGTGATAAATACAAACATACCTTCTTGGGTGCTTTGCTGCGGCAGAGGCAGCATTGGTGAGAGTTCAGGAACTGGGAAGTCATTCAGAATGACAAGGTTTTACCTAAAAAAATTGGTGTCATTAGTTGTTAAAATGAAAAAGTAGCATCAGGGTAAGCTGCCAAATATTGTCTTGCATTGAACACTTCTCTTAAACCTCTACAGAATTCTCTCTGAAACTCACTGACTATGGTTTAGTTTTGTGTGTGTGTTTTGGTTTTGTTTTTGTTTTTCCCAGGGAACTTCCTCTGCGCTGGGCATCAATGTCAACATTTTCTGCTTCACCAAGCTAGCCCCTGCAATGTTTTTTCTGCAGATAGGTTGTTTGCTGAATTATTCTTAAATTTGCAAGTTGAGTTGGAAGAGCTGACACAGGGAAATTGCCAGAAGAGACACAAATGTGTCACAGGTGATGCTCACATAGGCTCTCCTGGGGACACCTGAGAAACTTGCTGGATTCGGGGCAAGACTTGGGGCAGAGACTTCTTTGGATGGTAACTACTGGCTGCCAAACTAGCATCTGCTAACATGTCTGAGATTGCGTAGGTGGGTATAAAGGACTGCAAGTTTGAGCCCCTCTTTGTGCCTAGAATTTTTTTATGCTGTGTGTAGAGTATCATGCTGTGTATTTATTGGCACTTCCTCAGTCTTGTAGTCCATGGTCATTTGCTGTCTCTTTTGTAATGAGAACACTTAGGAGCTCATGTGGCTCAGCCTAATCCCGTGTCAGTGTCGCAGGCTGTATGGTGTTGGACTACCTGTACCTGTGAATGTCAAAGGTCCCTTATTTCCACTGCATCTGATTTACCTCACTCTGCTTATGGAGAAAAAAACCGTCCTGTGGCAAAGACAGGAATAGGGCTGGAGAACATGGAGTGCTATGCAGACGTGCAGAAGGGAGGATTCTCGGCATTGATTTGTGCCACCATGACAGCTAATGTTAGCATAGAAATGAGGATGAACTCAAACTTAAGGATCTGCTGGTGAACAAATAAACAAGTGCAGCTTCAAACCTCAGGTACTGCAGTAACCTGCTTCAAACAAATGTACCTCTGCGTTCCCTCTGCATGAGTCAGAGGCCACTACCCCAGCTACTGTTTGCTAATCTTTTATTTCTGCCCACGCAGAGGGAGAGTTTCATATACAAATGCTTGCAGAGGCACAGGCAGCCAACAGCCTTGAGTCACCTGGGATCGGGAGCCTTAAGGAGGTTGTCTACTTCTCCAGATCGGTTAAACAACTTGTTTAGAGGTTTCTGTCAGGTGCATGACTCTGCCAGGGCTTTGTCTCCTGCTGCCACTCTGTCCAGGGGGATAGCTGCACATGGAGAGCCTGCAGAGCTATCTGCAAGTAAACATAACGTTCCTCCTGGGTTACGCAGCCATATACTCCAGAACAGGCTGTAGTGTCAGCATTTCACAGGATTTCTGCTATTTTCATGTGAGGTGTTTTTGTTTGTCAGTGGAAGAGAGGATAATTTTCAAGACAGTGAAGAAGTGAGACCTGTGTTTGCTGAATGTAGCATAGGGATACAGACATCTCTCCTGTCAGTGCTGCACTTTCCTTCCTCTACCGATAGCACTGCCACATTGACTTCCTTACTATTCTGCTGCCAGATTTGTCTCTACCTCTTCACTGTTCTTGGACGTATTTCTAACAATCTTCTCTTTTATTCTCACAATTCACCTACTTCCTTCTTTTTTCTCTCCTCTTCCTGCTTTATTTTTGGAGTGAAAAAAAAATAATGAAAAGTTGCAGTATATAAAGAGTAAGATCAGTAGCAAGGAAGGGCCAAGAAAGTGGGAAGAGAGACTTGATTACAAAAAGGGAAATGGAAAATGCCTCCAGATGGGTGGAAACTAGATTTTGGTATGGAGTGAATGAACTGCCAGATGGGGGAGAAGCCTTTCCTCCCCACTATGGTGGAATAGACTGCAAACTGGATAAGTAGATGCCATCATAGGGAGGCAGACATTTTAACCACTTAAAATTGGGGTTTATATTTTGGGTGTTTGTAGATACACTAGCAAAAATGCAAATGACACCTTAGCAACTCTTTGTATTGAAGGTTTCCCTTATCCTTTCAATAGGTAGTAAAAAGCAAGCAACTGCAAGATCCTGGTGGGTCTCCAAGCCCACTTGCAGTCCACAGTGTATGAAGAACAGAGGGGTTTTTCATGCTTGTGTTCTTTTATTCAATGGCCTCTCTGCAGTTAGGAAAACAGACACAACAGGCAGAAGTACAGCTGGCACACAGCACAATAAATGACTAATTTTCACTCAGCAAAGTTCTCTAAATGCTGCTACGTGCCAGACTCTGTGGAGCCATTTCTAAGATCTCAAAAGAAAGATTAAAAACATTTCAAATACACAGAATTGACAGGAAAGTAAACTTTTCTATGGAAGGGACACAAGAAGCCAGATGGTGAGTGTTGCGCAAAGCCAAACAAATCCAGTCTCTGAATTCCTAAGGCGTATAAACCTCTGCAGAGAAATTAAATTTCTCTGAAGGAAAGTGAACTTTATGCAAATTCACACTCTGTCATAATTCTGTCATGCAGAACAAAGATCTTGTAATTTCCCAAAGTTGTCCTTTCCTTACCCTTCTGAAAACGTGTTCAAAAGCATAAAATAAGCAGCTCTTTCACTGGAGCAAGCTGGTGAGGAGAGGGAATAATTATACGTAGCAGAGGGGAATCAATCAGTAGTTAACTGTGCTCCTTTTGTTGTTGTTTGAAATAGTTCTGTATCCACACAAAGGTTTGTCTTTTGTTGCTGCATTGTACAGTTGTAGGATGATGCAGCCAGCTCTTAAAAGGAGACAGTGACGGATGATCTGTGGCTACAATTCACAGAATTTCAAATATGTTCATACATGTCTAAGAAAAAATTGATTGAGGTGTATTAATACACATGTTATTTAAGTTCCTTGACCAGTGAGCAGCAGTAATAAAGTTTTAATAAGATGCTGGCTTGCATAAAGTGAGCTGTAAGTCTTGGAGTGTTATGCTGTCACTTTGTAGAACTCATTTTGTCTTCATCTGACATTTATTGCCCAACTTAGTTCACTCTATTTTGAAGAAAGATGTACTAAAATTGTAGAGCATGTGTCCTAGAGCATCTACATGACAAACAGAGCGGAAGGATTTATGTACGAGGAAAGGGATTATGGAAGTTTAGAGGGCTGTGAAGAAACCATCTGTAGGGATATAATTGACATAAAGGTAAGGGATTATAAAATTAAGATGTTGTATTTAAATATTTGTTATTACAGTCTGATTTTAGCTTAGCATCTAGGACCCCATGATGGTCTTTTCTACGCATGGTATGGCACACTGAGAAGATTAGTGAAACAGAGTGGAAGTCAAGAGAATGAATTAGCTGTAAGCGATTTGAATTGTTCTAATCGCATGCGACTAAAGTGGCAATTATCTTTATCTGCTTCCAAGTCTATATATTAAAGTTCATTTTTCAGACTTAATTAGAATTGACTCTAAAAGAAAAAGTAGCATTCTTCTGGACAAAACCAAACCAGCTAGTAGGTGTAAGAATGGATAGATCTAGGGAGAGAAGCAAGTAAGGATTTTTCATTTTATTTGAGGCCATGGCCCTAAATAATTACTGAAAGTAATTATATTATGTAAAACCAGTTTATGTTTTCATCTTTGGAGATGGAAATCAGGAGCATTCCTCCCCCTCCCCACCAAAAAAAACCCACAACACCCTGAAAACAAAAATAAACAAAAACCAAAACACCAAAAATCAAACAGCAACAAACCAAACCACCAAAATAACGTAGAAATATTAGAAGAATGAAGAAGAGATATTTGAGGTATATATTTGATAAAGAATGGTTGCATGTTTTTATTAGGCCTAAAGTTTGCATGGGTTTAGGTATGGGTTGAAATATTTTCCATTTTGTGTGTTTTTCTTCATGATCATATTAGTACAATTTAGCAAAGTCACTCAGAGTGCTTGATTTAGCATAAATATAAGTGCAAGAAAAACTGCAGGGATTCATCAAGTGAAAGGGAGGGAAAAAAGAAAGCAGTTGCTTTTTTTTTTTTTTTTTTTTCCTGAGGGGAAAAAAAGCAGTTATGATGCTTTCCTTTCTCTAGGTTTGAGAAAACAAAGATTGGCATTGCTTTGCTGTCCTGTACTGGTAGAACAGAAGTGTGTGCTTATCATCCAGGATGGATGATGAAATTTGCAGTGAAGCCAGCAACTAATGATGAGTGATGAGAAGTGATTAAAAGGGCAACTCACAATACTCATAGTTCGTTGGTGCTGCTGTATGGTGATTGGTAGGGAGTTAATGCTCATGAAATAAAACTCCAATTAGCCTGAAGCAGTTGACCTCCAGCTGAAAACAGCTTTGTGCAGAAGACAAAGAAAAACTTTCAGACCTCTTTAGATGTACCAGGATTTTATATTTCCCTCCTTCTGTTATAGTTCAGATGTTACTAATTTATAGCTGAGTAGACAGGTCCCAAATCAAGATCTGAGTGCTGGATACCCCCCAGGGCTTTCACCAGCAGGTCAGGTTTTCTGCATCAGCTAGAGAAACTAAAGGAACATGGGTTCCTGGCTGTGTAGCTATGTCTGGAGAGCCAGTAGCTTTTTTTGCTTGGGTTGTTACTTAGCTTTTAGGAAAGGTCTTCTGTGAAACCACTGGTAGATGTGTTCCTGCCAATTTTCACAGATTTGTTAACAGGTAACTTCAGGCTTCCCAGAAGTTCCTTTCTTGTTTATTTGTCATTCATGAAATGGCAGATGAATATGGATGAGGTTGGGAAATGGGTGTTGCCTAAGACTAAACTTGTATGGAAAGAAAACAGAAATCTCCCTGGTGTCCCTTGAAGGTGATACTGGTGTGCACAGCAGAAAATCAGCTATTACCTCACAATCCATAAAATTCTTGAAAACGTTCACTTCTTCTGTAGGAGGAGTAATGGAATGGAATGGAAACAGACCAACCTGATGGAGAAATATTTAATCTTTATCATTAGATTTACTCGTTCTGTATGCATGATCTGTCTCCCATATGGGAGCTTCTCACACATAGGTGTGTTGGATCAGATGTGAAGGTAGATTTAGATTGGATAATAGGAATCAGTTCTTTGTGTGTGGTGAGGTACCGGAACAGGAAATGTTCAAGGCCAGGTTGGATGGGGCTTTGAGCAACCTGGTCCAGCTGAAGGGGTCCCTGCTCGTGACAGGGGGGTTGGAACCAGGTGGTCTTTTAAGGTCCTTTCCAGCCCAAAGCATTCTATGATTCTGTGACCTTAGATCCATTTTTTGTAAGAACTGACAATGTAGTATCGCTGCAGTAAGAGGTGGTTTTCCTGCTGCTTCTTGCAACAAAGTACTTTTCTCCTTCTACTCCTCTGCATAAATCTGAAATTAAAATAACTTGAAAAGATTATTTGAGATTAGTGAGGAGAATTTAGTGACACATCTTCTTTGATACAGAGGGCTAAAATGGATTAACCAAGTGGCTTCCTCCAGGGCCCACTGCTGTGATTCAGTAACATAGTAATAATGTAAAACACAAATAGCAATAGAATAGAAGGCTGAAAAATAAAATTGCAGAGTTGCTTTGTGAGACAAAATTGTGGTATAAAACAAGTTTGTGGCGGTGGCAGCACTAATAAAATATTGTAATCTTAGAAAAGACAATAAAAAAATATAGCTGAAGTAAAATAATGGCATTTGATTGATTTCAGAGACACTTATTACTTGCTCTTTTGGTGTTTTTCCACTTAAAAGATGGACGTCCACAGTGAAATCTCCTGGTTGGAATAAATTGTTCAGCCTTAGAGACCCGTTAAAACTTTTCAGTGGTTTTGTTACTTGGATCTTTTAAGTGCCATCTCTGTGGATTTGCTGACTACTTCCTTTGGGAGTTTTTGTTAACTCTCAAAACAACATTTTAAAACGGGGGGAAAAAAATATCTTTTTGAGCAGCTTTTGTTTTGTTCCTTTTTGTGGAAAAATCTTGTTGATGTCCTGGATTTCAGTATCCCTACTATGTGCATTTTATTGTCAGTTTTTAGGACACCCGGGCTGTGTATCTACTTCTTCCTCTCGCCTGTTGCATGAATTAAGTTGTGTCCGAGTTCAATGTGCTGCAGAATCAAGAAAACAGATGCAGTTAGTCTATTTAGAAAATAAGAAAGCTTACCAAGTCAGTACTGATCCCAAGCACATTTCAGAAAATACCTGGTGCATTATATAATGGGAAAATAAACTTGCCAGCAATTTAAAGACGAGAGCTTCAGAGCTGCGAACTGCGACACATGTCACAGTGGTACAGGAGGTTTAATGCCTGCAGTTATGTCACACAAAAGAATCAATGAGCATTTTTCACAAGTTAAGCCAGCAAAGTAAAATGGAAAAACATATGACTGGGTGACCTTTGTAGCTTGCGTGATGTCTTTTATCTGGGAATCTGAGGACTGTAAGCATTGAGCAATGAGAAAATGTTGTCAGTTGGAACTCATAGGATTTAACACAATTTGCTCAGTCAGATGAGAAATGAAGTCTATAATTAAAGTCTCTGGGTTTCCAGTAATATTTTTGTTACTAGGCCAAGTTTTCTTTCTATCAAACTTAGTACAAGGCTCTCCCTCACTAGTCTTGGATGATCTTTTTCCTTAAGCAAGTTGGTACCTACTCAGAATAAAAAAGAAAAGAAACTCAGGGTTCCTGGAAGACAGATCTCTTTAACATGAGCTATTTAAACCTATGCATAAATGCCCTACATCAGAATGAAATTGTTTTCACTTGACTGATGGAGAGATGTACCAGATCCTTGCAATCACCAGATGAAAGGTCTAATCCTCCAAAAAAAGGGAGTGGAGTGGGGATTTGTGGTTTGGGCTATGAATCACAAATAATTAAATAGGAACATCTGAGGGAGCTTTACACTGTAATATGGGGGCAACTGTGAGCGGTGAACTCTGGTCCCTTTCCCAGGATCTCCTTATGCCAGTTTTGTGATCAGAGGAATCATGAAATAGGAGTGGATAGTGTGGAAACATTTCTAAAGGCACAGACAAAAGTAAGATGGCACGAAAGTGTCAAGAATCTCTGGGAGTTTTTTGCAGGGTGGCGCTCTTTTTTTTTTTTTTTTTTTTTTTTTCTACTTTCTTGCCACTGAACTTATGAGGTTTAAGCCACGATCAGTAGCAGGGGATGATTTGGAAAGACTTCAGCTGTGTCTTCTG
>JANHGN010023825.1:0-22286 GCA_024605025.1 Megaceryle maxima | reverse complement strand
CCTATTCACCCATCTTAGCTCTAATAAAAAAACCATAAAGATACAATATTAAGATGGCACCTAAAATGCCAATTATGCCTCAAGTTAAATCCGTGCTAGCAATTAAAAAGCTGGCAAGGGGGTTAAAACAGTTTGAGCAAAAATAATTTCCCTTTTCAGTTAATGAGGTTTCACGTGGAAGAAGAAAGAGAGGATGAAAGGCTTTGGTGTGACTATTGTGTAGCTCTTTTCAGATGTAGTGCCTAGGAAATGATGGTAAGATGTCTGGGTTTGCAGTCCCCATCTCATCAACTCCCAAGCTGGGAGTTTATGAAGTTGTACCTGGTAGCAGTGGTGGAACTGGTATGGCTTCCCAAGACAATACCTCTGCCTTGCCCAAACATCTACCTATGGATGGTGGTGTTTCTGTTATCAGTGTTGCTAACCTGTTGTATGATGCTTTTGCATTGGGCTGTGATAATGGCACTTATGCATCACACTTTGAAGATGCTTTTTATTGACTTAATGTGAATATTATTGTCATCGTTTATTAAGGGAAAGTATCTCATAGTAATTGAAATACAATATGGTGCCATTAATCACTGAATACGAAATGCTGTCTTTAAACTGTTCATAGTATATTAAATGCTTCTCTAACCATAAAACAATTTGATTTGCAGTCAGATAGTTTACAAATGGCCAATGTTCAGGATTCGCTGTGATTGACATTTATATGGGTGACGTGCTCATGTTCCTGAACAATGTATTTTCTTTGGGGTTTCTGTGAAGGTATTGGCACTTGCAGCTTTCTGGTTCCCTAATACAGAGGTGTAAAGGGATGCAAACTGCAGTCAGGACCATCATCTGTTTAACGGCATCTCCACTGCAAACCCAAGATGTGCGTGAGAGTCTGAAGCACCCAGTGGACTGTGTACAGTAAGCAGCCCTCCTAAAATATCACTGGCCTTCTTTCCTTGAGACACCTGGTGAAGGAAAGCAGTAAAAAAGAGGTAGAAACTCAAACGGTGAGACTTTAGCCAGGAACTGTTGAAATAAAGCCCATTTGCTTTCATGGGATGCTTTCTAAAGTCACTTTCCTGTATTGCTTAGAAAGTAAAGAGTTTCTACTTTAAAAAATAATTTTCAGTTAAAAATTAATCCATCTACCAAAAAGGATATCATAGTAAAACCACAACAGAGATGTCCACAGTGCTTCAGTCAGTTGTGATAAATCCCCTCTAGATCTCCTCAGCTTCTGACCTCTCCTTACCACCCACACCCAGAAAAGTGAGCAAAAGCCTTCAGGAGCAGCTCCAGCCCAGCTCCCATCTGCTCAGGGTAGCAAAGTCCTCTGCACCCTGTGACCCTGGATTTTGGCAAGAAGCATCGGGCATTGGTGCCAGGCCATGGATTGTGACACAAGCCCCGTGTGTGCCTGGTGCCACTGCAGCACTTGCAGGGATGTGCGCCATGCGCTGACCGGGCGTACGCGCACGGCATGGACTGGCACCGCCTGGCTGGGAACGGGTCAGGTTGGACAAAATGCAGTATTTTAGAAAGCTCACACATTTGCTGCTGTGGTGGCTGGGAGGAGCACTGCTATTAAAACACTTACAGGAGCCTCACTTTTACTGCCCGATTTCCAAAGCGTTACTTCAATGGCATTCACAGGAGGGGAGAGGAGGTGTAAAGTCTTTTGGCAGGGTACACGTTTAAAGATTTCCCAAGGAGAGCGGAGCAAGATCTTTCTTTTGGGGGGGGGGGGGTTTTTTTTTTTTTTTTTTTTTGCCGGAGCTTTTATTGTCAATATGTATTTTTAATAAAAGGGAAGTGATAGAAGCAGAGGCAGGTGATGGAGCTCACTGCTGTTCAGCTGCTGACATTTATAAGACAATGCCAATGTCTCTTCAAAACAGGCACTTGCTTGCCACTGCTGTATTGATGTACACATTTATTTTATATCCGACAGCAACAAGATGAAAATGATAATGCATGAAGAAATCCCAGAGGCACGTCCTGGCAGCTTTGCAATGCAGCCTCTTTGCCTTTGGCATCATCTGGAGGCTAGCGGTCCTGGATGAGTCAGTAAGAAACAGCACGGGCTGCTATCTCATACGTACTCAGTGCTTGCTCCTTTTTACCATTTCTGGTGACACCAGCTGTTTGCATCTTAATCATCTTGGTGCATTTACATTTATTTCTCAATTACCTACAAGCAAACATGAGCAGTTATGTGGCAGGTGAAAGCTAGAGAGCACTGGTCACCTGTGAGGTTGTGTAGCATGATGGGCACCAAAGAAATGAAAAATCAAGTATAATAAAAGATAAGTATAATAAAGTATAATAAAAGAGGAGTATAATAAAAGAGGAGAGGTAACCTTCTGAATACCATATTGGAGCAGAATAAATTTAGTGCACAGGATCAATATAGTCTGGGGGCAAATGAATGGCAGGTGTCAATCTACAGGCTTCAGTCCCTATGTCAGTAGCTCAGACCCCAGGTCTTCACTGGGGGAGCACTGACTGCCCCATGCATAAGGTCTTCCTTTAGATGGTGCTTAGGTGCCTCTTGAGTTGAGGAGGAGGAGGAGGAGAGAGCCTGGTCATGCCAGGTTAGAGCTCGGCCCTGAAAATCAGCTCTCCATCAAGCATTTTTCTGTCGTGTAAGGGTAGTCCTCATGGCAGCAGGCTGACCTTCACTCTGGGAGGAAGGCTTATTCCTGGGTCATGTCTCATAGGATGCTCCTTACCGCATAGAAATCAATACAACAATATTATGATAATGTTACGCACGAGCTTTTATTTCTGGATGAAAACTGAAAATAAAGAATACACCACATCTATTGATTCTTTGAATTTACATATTTGGAGATATATGTTTGATGTCTGCCTTCTGCGTGCAGCTGTTTGCCAAATGTGACAGGATTTGTTTTTAAACCTGGGGGTGATTTCTGCCTTGTGCATTTAAAAAAAGATTTCTCTGAATTATTGAATATGTCAATAAATAAAGCAGAGGAAGCAGAAAGGGAAAAACCCAGAGGTCCTTGGTGAAAGGAAGTTGTAGATGCTGGTAATAGTCTCTTACAGTAGTAAAAAGGGCAACTGTAAAAAATGGAAGGCACAAAGAGTAGAACTGAGCATCTCTGCCCTGGTTGTCTCTGGTTTGATGCTAATTACTAGCTTGGCCCTAAACTGCATTTCTTGCTTTTCTGTGAATTTAATTCCACCTTGTGGTGGAGGGTGAAGGATAAGAGAACCATTTAAATAAATGCCGCAGTGGAGGGAGGAGAGACATCTGAGATGTGTGGGTGTTGCAGATGTCTGCAAGCTGGGGGAGATGGGCCCCAGGCTGGGGGAGCCCTGGAGGAGCCACCAGCACCTGGGCAGGAGAAGGGATGGTGCTGGGGAAACCCAAGGGACTGGTGAGGAGGAGGGGGTACATGTGTGGCTGATGGCAGGGGGATGCCTGTAAGTGCCCTGGCTCCAGCCCTGCCGGCCCCGCCACCTCGCCAGCTCCTGGGGGAGCTGATGAATAAAGCATCACATTTTACAGAACTGTGTCATCCCAGCCCCAAAATTATAAAGTCCCTTAGTCTGCTCTCAAGAGATCTTGCGTGAGCAACCATTTAAATGAGTGTTACATTATTTACAAGTTTTACCATTATTAAATTAATGTTACATTCATCGGGGCTTTTGTTTTGTTTTGTTTTCAAGGCAGAGCTGTAATTTGAGCAATACATTCATCAAGTCTGAAATGGTGGCTCCAATTATTTTAACATTAATTTGCCCATTCAGCTTCCTCTGCATCTGCTGGTTTCCTCCCTACAACAGCATGTCGAAGCCAGGGACACATTTGTGCTGCTCAGCAGCAAAACCATCATGAGGGAGGTGATGGAACACGTTCGATCCTGACGCGGCTGAGGCCAGCAGGGCTGCTGGTTGCAAAGGCAGCACATCCCCGTGTGTGGATTTCCTTTCTCCTCTGGCAAACCACTCCCAGCATCGGACCACATGAAGATGGGGCTAGCAACTTCTTAAATTCAGGCAGGGTAGTGAAAAAAGGCACCGTCGATTTGCTGGCATGGGAGCTTCAGTACGGCAGTTCTGTGTGTGTTGTAGCAGTGCTCGTTGAGGTGAGCATGGGCTAATTGGTTCAAATCTGAAAGGATGCTCTTGAGTGCTGGGTAAGCATCAATAACAAAGCATCAGCCATTTAGCAAGTGCTGAAAATAAGCCAGAATAGCTGGGGAAAAAAAAAAAGTTTCATTATTTATTTTAATGCTGGAAGTGTAAGCTTTCCTGACACAATTATAAAATCTTATAATTTATTAATGCTGCTCACTTTGAGGCTGCATCTTCCCCTACCATCCCCAGCCTCCTGCCATTCCTGCCATCTTCAGCCTGGTCCCACAGCTGTGCCCTACAAGGTGGCTGCCGGAACCGCTGCCCATCACACAGTGGGTGCCAGCACTCGCCCCTGCCCAGCCATGGGCTCTCATAAGGCAGTGGTGGGGAATGAGTGGGCTTTTAAAAAAAGAAATCAGTAAATGTGGTCTTCTTTTCCTTTGTCTGCTTTCTCAGCATGTGAGATTCGCTTGAGCTTTTCCCTGCGACCACAGGAGCTAATGACATGCTTTAAGACTGTGGCTGCTTTTTTGTTGGTTGTTTTGTTGGTTTTTTTTTCTTTCCTGAATGGGACAGGAAGATCTAATCTGATTATTTACCTGCAAAAGCTAGGACCTCTGGGGTAGGCCCAACCCAGATATCACGGGGCTTCCTGTAGCACCATGTGAGGAGATGGCCCTGATACGCGAACATCCTTGTAGGTCCATGCTGAAGTCCGTGGGACAGGCTCTGGGAGCCATCATCATGAACCCTGATTTTGTGCCTTCCCTGGTGCACCCTCACAGGTTTCTCCGTGAATGCAGCAGTGGGGAAGCTGTTGGGCCACCTTTCTTGGGGTTCAGCTGGAACATCAGTAGGGCGTGTGGTGGGGATGGGGGATGGACAGACAGCAGGGGAGGCAGGACAGCAGAGCTTGGAAAGATAATGAAATGTGGTCCGGGAAAGACCCTCAGCGACAACTCCTCACATGTGCCTGTGCTTTGTTCATTAATCTGTGATAATTAGACTTATTTGCAGAGGTTAACAGCAGTGGCACATGGTAATTAACCACTTGTTCCCTGCCGAATGACTCATAAAGCTTCTTATATGGCACGGGTCCAGCTGTGGGTAGTTTTAGTGCTAGTGGGTCCTGGCACTGGGAGGTCAGGGACTCCCTCCTAGGGGGAAATGTTCCCCAAAACCCTTGTCTGTCCCAGACTTGCTGCCGGAACAGGCTGCAGGAGGGGTCAGGAGGAAAACAAATTAGTACCCCTCTGCTGATTGCCCCTCTCCCCTTGCCTTGCCAACTGACCAGGGGCTGTAATTTCCCCAGGGCAGAGGCAGTATTGCCCCAGCACCTGCAGGGTTGCTGCTGCAGGCAGGTACTTTGTCAGGGCAGGTAGGAAGGGACCAATGTGCCCCCACTTTTGCAGGGCATTGGATATGGCATTAGAGCCACTGAGCGCCAGGCCTGCAGTGGGTCCTGCTGGCCAGTGTCAGCAGAGCTGTGCTCAGCTTGACTAGTTTAGGGGTTAGGAAAGATGGAGCAGAATGGTGGATTTTGGACAAGATCCCCCCCTTTAATCCCTTCTCCTTCTCTCTACCCCCACACCCCCCCCAGCGAAACCAAGCTAATTAGTCAAATAGATGAGGATAGGCCAGGCGGGGAGAAGCCCCGTTGTGTGTCCTATATTAGTAACTCACGTGGGAGTAGCCAGATTGGAAGGAGATTGAAAGGGAAAATTGTAGGTGTACATCGGAAGATAAGTGGGCTAAGCCTTTCCCCCAGCCCCATGTGCCTGGCTCCCAGCACAAAAATGATGTCATCCTTCTCAGTGGCCAGCCAGCCACCCCATGTCAGCCCCCCACAGCGTGATGGCCAGCAGGATGCTGCTCGGGGGGTTTCAGCCCTGTGAATAAATGATGAGCCACTGGTGGGAGAGAGGCAGGGCAGGCGCCTCGGGATGAATTAAAGCAATTAGCTGGGAGTGAAGAGGGAGCAGCACTGGTTTTTAGCCCCCAAAAAGTTGCATGGGGGGGGTGCAAGGGGGGAGCCACAGGCTGGGGGGCGCAGCCAGGGACAGGGGTTTCAATAGGTGACAATTGCTTCTGTGTTTCGTGGACTGCCTGCCCCAGCTGCTGTGGGGAGCTGGGTCTTTGTCCTGCTCCTGCCCACCCAGCCCCAGCCGCTACCGTGCCCAAATCAGGCAAAAGGACCCTGCTTACCAAAATACAACCATGATCTCCATAGGTTGCATTGGTTTAGAGGTCACAAAAGCTGAATCTTCCCCCCCTTACATGACGTTTATCACAGGTAACTTCTTTTCCCACAGAGCTGCTGTGTGTCAACACCAGCTCTTCTGCCTCGGTGGTTAGAAATCCTCCCTGCTGCCCTGACCCACAAAGTCTAGTACCATCCTGGATCCCAGTGTACTGGGATCCACAGATGTTCAGAGGACTTTTGGAGTGGGTATCAGAGAAATGTACGTGGTGGCTCCAGAGCACATCCATTAGAGTCTTAAACAAAGGAGCATGCCTTCTGCTGCAGGAGGCAGCAGTGTGGTGGCTGGTTTTCTGCCTCATTAATGGGGCAAAGTCGAGTATTTGGGAGCCCCACGCTGTGATTTCTGTTCCTCCATCCATGACCCGTGGCAGAGCCCTGTGGTGAGGAGCATCGCCCCGTCTGCCACAGCACCGTCCTGCTGCTCTGGCGGAGCCAGCAGATATTTGCAATTAGTGCCTTCACCCTGGGCTTGGGAGTTTGCTTCAATTATCAATCAGAGCAGTGCAGCTGGTGGCTGGGGAGCCTACAAGACCCAGATCATCCCTGTGGAGATAGATACTCAGCCTTTGGCAGAGGCGGGTGCAGCCATGTGGCCACATGTGGTACCATGGCTTCAGATGGGCAGGGGCTGCCTGCTCTGCCTGACATCTCAGCAGCTGCCTGTCCCACTTGCTGGCTGGTGCTGGCAATTTTCGGTTCCCACACCAATGGCAAGTGAGGTGACAAGTCCAGCCCTTGGCTCTGTCAAACCTACTTTCCTGACCTACTTTTATTTCACTCCACAGTGGTGGAGCAATGCCCAGCATATGCCCTGTGCTGGTGGCACGGCTGTGTGCAGTATGGCTCTGCTCCTGCTGACTGGGAGGGCACCTTGGCAACAAATGCTTCCAGGAAAAAAAACAAAAAACAACAAAACAACAAAGAAACATGGGAAGGAAAACAAATGAAGGGAGTAAAGAGCATCTCCTTCTGACACCTTGTAGCCAGCAGCGCCCGTCTACCCCTATGAGACTACCAACCCTGCTGCTAAAGGCAAAACACAACTGTGAGCCAAGGTGAGGGAACTGAAGGATGGCAGGCCAGGAGGGGCTGCCTTGGTTGTTCCCATAGCTGTGTTCACTGTTGTTGCCCTCAGCTTCAGGGTAAAAGCCAGGCAAAGATGCTATCACTATTTCCAGGGTGGTTTCTCCTCCCAAGTCAAAAGTCTTCAGCCAGGTGATTCAGTGAACAATGGCTTCATTGAAGTCAGTCACTCTTTCTATGGCCACCACTCCTTGGTAGTGGTTGAGAGTGGAAAAGGAGATGCCTGGCAGGGTCCAGGCCTTGGAAAAAGAAAATGATGGTGAAGGGAAGCACCTCTGCTGACAACTTCTGCCTTCACAAAGAAACATTTCCTTGCGCCTGGGAAAAATGGCATGGACAAAAATGTCTCTGCTCACGACTGCAGGGCTGATTTTGCTGGTGTGTGGTCCCACACCTCTCCTCTTCTCTTTTCCTCAGCCCCCTTTTGTCAGCTTGCTCTTGTGCTTCTCCACAGCTGCCCCTCACAGCTTTTCTGTCTGCCTGCTCTTCTTGCCCCAGGACATCTTTGTAGTTGCAACCCTGTGCCCCTGCTGCATAGCACCCACTGAACCTCCGGGCAGCTAGGTGTTCATGCAGCCTTGTGTGTCTGCAGTTGCATATTCTGTTTACTGTTTCAACTCTTTGGGCTATCATGAGAACTCATCAACTTCTTCATCCTAAGTGACATGACATGAGAGCCTCCATGGATCTAATAGACAGCTTTGCTGGTGACCAGGCTTTCCAGTTCACGGGATACGCTGTTGTATCCAGAAATTAAAAGGAAAAAAAAAAAAAAAAACAAAAAAACAAACCAGCAAACCAACCTTTAGAATTAGACTGAAACCTAAAAGCTATCTAGATTTCCCCTCAACTTGAAGAATGTCATGAGTGAATTTGGGAGTCTCCTCAAATCCTGGCTCTGGGCAGACCCGCCAGGAGCCCAGGAGTGTCCTTGCAGATGTTGTTGTTGTTTTTGGTTCGCTGACAGTTCATTGAATGGGAGATGAAACGTTTCAGGCTGGCATTTGTCAGTGAATTTCTGACTAGCTGTGAAAATTAACACTTGCATCTAAAGGAAAAGCATAGGAGGGCACATCTGTATTGGTGGGGATAAGCATTTGGTCATGAGGGCAGCACTCTCCCAGCCTGCTGGCAGTGTTTGGGATTCCTGTGGTCCAGGATCTCCTCTTACCACCTGTCTCAGCAAAAAAGACAATGTGGATCCCAGCGCACACAACCCACATGCAAGACCACAGTGCTGTGCTACTGCTGGATCGTCAGAAAGGGGCACGTGCTGATGCCTTATCTGCATCCCTCCAGCTTGGAGATCTCCATTGAGATGCTGTCCCAGTGTGGCCTGTCTCCACCTGCAGGTTCTCAAAGGGCTTTGTTTGGGTACTGCAGCCCTGCTGCTGCTCTAAAGCTCTGTCTCTTCATAGCAGCCAATGCTGCCATATTTTAATAGCAATTTGGATGAGGGTGACTTTGTGTGGGAGTGGCACTGTGGGACAACCTAACAACTTTTTATAGCAGCAAGGAAGTTTGTAGAAGGACTCTGGAAATGATGCCAAATGACAAAAACACAGTTTGAGTGTTAAGTGGAGACCTTCCTCTGAGCTGCACTTCACTGGAGCCCATCTACACATTCAGCCGGGTGTGCTCAGCATGCATAGAGGGCAATCAT
This sequence comes from Megaceryle maxima, assembly GCA_024605025.1. NCBI lineage: Eukaryota > Metazoa > Chordata > Aves > Coraciiformes > Cerylidae > Megaceryle > Megaceryle maxima. Next base: position 13,173 of record JANHGN010023825.1, on the reverse strand, counting down.
GTTTCTGGAAATGTTACTGGTGACCTCAGTTTTCTGAGGTCTGAACACTTAGCAAAACATTTGCATTTTTTTTTCTTCCATCTCTTGCTCCCTTTGTGTTTTTTTTTCAGAGGCAAGTGGATCATGAGAGCAATACTAGCTACACCAGAACAGGAAAGGAAACATTTAACAGCATAACTAAACGCACCTGCTGAGCCACAGCTCTAAAGAAATATTTTTTTTTGTAAAAAGAGAGAAATAATGCCAAACAAAACGTGTTCTTTTGTGAGGCCTGCAGACTGAAAATGAGTCCAGAGTTTCGATTTTTATTTCATAAAAACGGTTTCCCCATTTTCCAACCAGCTATTGCAAAAGGATTTGCCATTAGTAACAGAAGAAGCTTCACATCTGGTCCGGGTTTCACCATCAGACTAAGCAGAAGACATCAACGAGGCATTAAATGTAGATAATGGATTATCAACAGGGAGAACAGACCTTCAGGGGGTGGGTGTGGGGAGGAACAAGGGGACAGCGCATCTCGAGGCACAAAGGCAGCAAAATGAGACATCTGGGAGGGCTGCAAATAGCTGTAGGGGAGCTCCTCTCTGGGCGGCTGTGGCTGATCCCCCGATGCCTCCCAGACACGGCAGTCAGAGGGGAAATCAAATATTAACTGGTTCCCGCTCCCAACCTGCGTGAGGAAGGAGTGAAGCAGAAGGGAGACCAATGGAGCCAGGAGAACAGTAGGAAGCCATGCAGAAGCCAAACACTAAATTATTAGTGAGCATGAGTAGCAAAGCTTTCAAAGGCAGCTTTGAGAGAGACACTAGCAAAATCCCCAGGGTGAGGAAGAACCTTTGTTAAAATTAGTGTAAGACCCAAGAAGCAGCTTTGGTGGATTTGGAGATCAGCCCTGGGACAGAAGAGAGAAGGCAGCAAGGAGCCGGGAGACAATGAAGTGGTTGGAAGCAGTGGCAGAGAGACCTAACAGAGCTGAACAAATCCAGGGAGGAGGAAGATTAGCAATTAATTACACTGCCGTCCTGCCCAGGAACCTCCAGCCCGGAGCAGGACCCCAGGAACGTGTCAAGCCCAGAGCCAGAGCTGGCAGCCTGGGCAGCGGGTGCTGGGAAGCCATGCCCAGACAAGCACTGCTGCTGGCAAACACCAGTTCACGTGGAGCACCTGGAGCAGTGGGGCTGAGGCATCAGCAAAGGCTCTGCCTGTCTCAGGGCACAGGGAGTGTACCCAAAGCCCGTCTCTGAGCTCCTGTCCTGACTGGATCCTGATTCTGGATGGGCATCTAGTGCCCCCCTGCCCCTTCCCCTTCCTCTGTGCCATCCTTCCTGGGGGGAGCCAGCTAGGGCAGAGAGGCGGTACGGGGCCCCTGCGCACTGCCGCTGGCCTGCTCTCTGCCCAGGTGGCAGGGGACCAGGGTGCTCTAAGCTTCAGCGCCTCCAGGACCAGAGTGACAGATGGTCCTGCTGCTAGGGGATGGCAAAAGTGAGCACCAGGCATATGGACACACATCTCTTCGGGGATGCTGCCTTGCCAGGAGAGGAGTGCTCCCTTCCCATGAAGCACTGATGCTGGGCTCCTCACTGTACATTGGGGACCTTCCCGGGGACCCACTGCACCCCTGGCAGCTCAGGGGATGGGCTGGTGACCTGGCAACCCTGGTAGCCTCTGGGTGAGGGAGAGCCTGTATAAACTGAAAACAGGAGAGCAGGAGACAGAGCCAGGAGCAGCTCAGCCCCAGGGCACAGGGAGGGCAAACTGTGGAGGAGCCACGATGGGCAATGAAGGAATTGCTTTCTGTTCACAGACCTTCACCTTGTCTCTTACACTATGGTGAGGACCCAGACTGGGAGTCTCTTACACTATGGTGAAGACCCAGACCAGGAGGGTGATGCTTAGATGCCCAACAGGAAGAGGAGACCCTCTGGGACAGACTGAACTGCTGGTTATTTGGTGTTTGCAGTATTGCACCAGATACTTCTTCAGGATCGTGGGGTCTTGTGATTAGCCTCTCCAGCATCTCCCACCACGCAAATGCCAACCAGAGCTGGTCCTGTAGCCTTTTAGTCCCCCCTCATTCACTAGGTGTCAGCAGAGCCTGTTGGCAGTAACCTTGGCCCCTCAGGAAACCTTACTGGAAAGGAAGACTTGGAGGGATGATGTGTGATGCTTGAGGAGCTGGGCAGAGGAAGTCCCATTTTCCCAAGCAACAGTTGGGGCTCTCAGCCTAGGGAGTGTGCTGGGTCTGCTGCCCATGACGGGAGCTCTGGTGTCTCAAGGGCAAGGTGATGGTCTCAGCAGCCGTTAGTCATGCGGGATGAGGCTGGCTAGCTAAAGGAAGTGGATTTTGTTGAGCTCCATCTCTGGAGGACCCTGCCAGGGCCACTGTGTGGTTTAAAAGCAGCTTTGGCTTCACCTCCTCTGAAAGATGGGCCCCTGTCCAAATTCTACTGACGTCAAGAGGAGTCTGGCCTCAGCAGAGCCTGCTCAACATGTTTTTGGTCTGGTAAGAGCTCATCAGTCACAACAGAGCTCCAGAAACCCCAAACAAAGGGTGGCTAAGCCCTAAGTATTTGTATGGCCCCCGTTACCATAGAGTCCAGGAACTTCAGGCTTTAAACACAGCCATTGTCACAGCAGTCTGGAGAGCGTCTGGGTCCCAGGCAAGGAAATGGAGACACAGAAGCCATAAATCACTTGCCTGGAGCTGAAGGGAAGGGGAGCCTGTGGGACACGAGCCTCCTGGGGTACAGTGCAGGCCAGTCCATCCTGGCCTCCACCTCCTCTGTGCTTGCAAATGTCAACAAAAGGCCAACATCCAATTCTCTTTTGTTTCTGAAGGCCTTTTTGGCATCTATCCCAGTCCTTGCATGGATATAGTGATGCCCATGTCTGGGCAGTGCCATGGGATGGGGCAAAGAGGCGTGAGCCATCCCTGTACTCAGTGAAGGACAGGAGCACAGGAGGGGGAACAACAGGCTGTAAACAAGCTATGGCAGCAGCTTACCTGGTCCAGAGGCTTTTTTTTGGAGAAGCCCAAGGATATTGCTTTGAACATTCGGCACACGGTGCACACCAAAGGGAGTCTGCCTGACCCGGGCGAGATGGGCAGCTAAAGGACAAGAGGAAAGGAGCCATGGGCTGTAATGGGAGCTACTGCAAAGATCAGGCTGTCTTATTTTGCGTGGACTGGGCTCACAATGTTAATGCTCTTGGTACCTTTCCAGCGGTGTAGGAAACAGGGATTTGCAAGAGCATCCGGCGGGTGTGACTCAGCACAGGCAGAGCTGCAGCAGCATCCCCAGCCCTGCACCACTGTCCTCCAGCATTCCTGGCATGCTCCCCCCCCAGAGGCAAGCATTTAAGGGCTGACAGTAGCCTTGGCCCAGCAGCAAAGACTGGAAAAGGTGGGGACATCACAAGGAAAACTTCAGTGCATCAAAGGGTGGTGTGAGCCTCATGAGGGGTGGATTTCTATTAGTCATTAAATTCCCTGAGTGCTTTTACTGTCAACTGTATCAGCATACACTCGGGGTCAGGAATGACCCCAGCTCTTAATAGTAGCTCTGGACATAAGAGAAAGAAAGGTGAGAGGTGGTTGGGGGTGTCCATGCAGGGGTGACAGAGATACAGCTCCAAGGACATGCACACAGACTGAGACAAAAGCCTGCACAAAGAAGTACAGGCTTCACACCAGCAGCCTCTGACAGGAGGACAGCCATGAATCCTGCCCCAAAACAGGGTACAGGTGATGGCTGTGCTGAGGAAGAGATGTGTTCACAGGGAAGACAATACTTACCTTCACCCATGGCTCATGGAAGAGCAAAGAGCTCGTGCAGCCAGGGCAGCCCTGGGGGCACCTGAGGCTTTGGACTGTTTTTTTCTTATTTGGGTTGCTGTCTTGTAGACATCTTTTCTGTATGATGAAAGTCCTGGAGGGGAAAAGCTATTAAAGATTTTTCTTGTTGGCTGTTTTAGCTGATGGAAGCGATAGTCGATATGTTTTGCTGAAGCAGATGGAGGAGGAGGCCATGGAAAGTGTACCAGGAGGCGAAGGCTGTGCAGGAGGAAGGATGCTGAGGCTTTAACAAGGGCTTTTTATCCAAAATGTCAGTTGGTCATTGAAATTAAGTGGATGTTAATAGCAAAACAAACAGAAAGACTGGACAGCAAACAGCCTGCTTTGGTCACCTCCCAGTGGCTCAGCTCCTATCGTTACCATTTTTGTAACCACACCATTTGTGAGTTCTTTTGCCTCCCCAGAGTCGAGGTGAAGCAAGGATGCGCATTTCTAGTGCCAAAAAGTAACTTTATAAAAATACCTACTTCCACGTCTTCAGCACAGGGAAGCAAACCCTGGGCATGAGCCCAAATTGTACTTTCCTTTGTGGGTCACCTTTAAGAATTGAACAAATGGAGGATCTCAATGTTAAAACAGAATATGACTGGAAAATTCATCAGCAACTGAACCCCCCTTGCCATGCCTCCGACCCTCCCTGCCATCTCTGCTCCCTGGGACACGGGAAACCTGGAGCTTCATGAAGAGATATTGTCCAGGAGTGTGCACCAGCCACCGTGAGAGGGGTCCAGGCGTTCGCCCGTCACGCCGGATGCGCTGCTGAGATACGCCCTGACCTTTACAGAGCCAGCACTTCGCAGGTTAGGAAAATCCTGACATGGCTGATGGAAAAACCTTGCTCAGAAATAAGCTTTGCAAAGCCCCCCCACCCTCCCTCACTTGCAGGCCGCCTGCACCAGCTGGTGCCCCCACGATGGGCACATCCACTGGGGGAAAGCAGGGATGGGGAGAGGGCTCTGGGGAAGGGGTGTGCACCACACGTCCCACCCACCCATTTTCCTATCAGTGATGGGGAGAATCTGCTGATGATCTCTGGTGCTGCAGTGTATGGGCTGGGCACCTGTACCTGTTCAGCAAGCAGGGCAGCAGGCAGCTCCCTCTGTGCACCACCCTCCCTCCAGTAACTGAAAATCTGCTGAAACAGCATCTTTCTGGTGTCTCTCTTGGTGCTGGAGGTTGAGTTCAGGCTGAGCAGCCGCTTGGAGGAGAAGGAGAACCCAAACCACCCCCACAGTGCAGTTGGGAACAGAGGTGCTGCCTGGGCATCTTCTGGCTGGTGCCAGCAGATGTGGTCCCTCCTTAGTGCCATATCTCTTTCCTTCACCTGGCTTTTTCCCTGAAGTATTTCAAACCCCACTATTGCAAACCAGGACAACGGGGCTGTTTCTTGCAGCAAGAGCTGGGGAGAGAGGCCTTTTGCTCCCTAGCTGATGGTGTTGTGACATGGTCCTTGGGCAATGGCCCTTTGGGAATCTGTGGGAAGGGGCTCAGTGTCCTGAGCCCACCTCTCAGCTTTTGCTACATTCTTCATCTTGTGATGCAGTATCAACCAGAGCCCTCAGCTTAAATGCCAGCAGGTAGCATTATAGCATCCTGTGGCTTGGATGAAACTGAGCAGTGAGAGGGGAAACACCTGCCTGGTGCCCTGGCTTGCTGGGGACCAGCTGTGCTGCCACTCCCTACTGCCAGGCACCCCGGATCCCCTCGCAGGTTGGACAGGGGGGCCTTTTCTCAATGTCCTCTCAGACTTATGGCTGTACCACCAACACCAGCCTCCTTTTCTCCTTGACTCCCCATCCTCTTGCCAACCCCTCTAACACTCCTCATCCCAGGGCTGGACAAACAGCACACCTCCTGCCCTCACGTCTGTGGCTTCCCTTGGTGCTTGTGGGTAAGCACTTCCATCCAGATAGGACGTTAAATAAACCCTGGACGTATCCAGATTTATAACTAAATAGGCTGGTTGTAAAAAGTTATTTCCTTATTCAGCCCTTGTGCAATGGGCTCACCCCTCCTCTTCTCATTTATCTGTTACTATGAATATTGATGGCTGACTGTAATGAGAAGTTTAAATACCTAAATTTATTCTCCAGTACAGATGCACTGGCTGCCCTGATGATGCCATGGATCTGTGTGGCAGCCTGGGGCTTGGGAGAGCTTGGGGCCTGTGCAGGGCTACCAAAGGCCAGGGAACCCCTACAAGCCAGCAAGGGCTGTGGGGTGAGACCCTGCAAAGGTGCAGGATGAGCTTTGGAAAGGCTTGGTGAGGACAGGAGGCACTGCTCCCATTGTCACCCCTGCTGCTGCCCTTGCACCTTGGGGGCTCTTCCTTTCCTCCCTCCACTCTCCCATCTCCCTGGTGTGTCCCCATCCCTGCAGGGAGCACATTTCTCTCCCGTCACCCTGCAAGGGGCCGAGGAAATGCATCCTGACAGCGTCTGCGCAGAGTCGGTATTAGTCTGTAGGCGAGAGGGAAGAGTTGCCTTATTCTCACCCAGGCCAGCTGCCAGCTCTGCAGATAGATGACCACTCTGTGGTCAGGGCTATGGTCTTGTGTTGGAGCTGGCTGGCTCTCAAACCCAGCGTGAGCCTCAAGAACAAAAGACCCACAGTCACTGCTCTTTGCTGGCTCCGTGGCTTGAGCGCCCGGCTTTGCATGGATGTTCTCCCCCAGCAGGTCCAGCCTGCTCGGGCATTGCCCATGTAACACATCTCTCAGCAGTGCCGCCACGTTTCCCCCGCCTCCCCCCAGCCACGTGCAGAGCCCAGACAACCTCCGCAGAGCGACAGGAGCCCACTCCCAAACCCAGCACTGCACGAGGAGGCAGCTTTCACTGAAAATCCAGCTAATTCCATCCAGCTTCATTATCAGCACCTAGGATAAAAATATCATATTGAATCGGTGGGAATTCAGCTTGGCTTGGTTTTTTTTCCTGTTCCTGGCCTGCTGCCAGGGGAGCAGAGTGAAGCCAGCCCTGCCTGCCCCTTCCCACACAAACCTGCCCTTGCTCTTATGCTGGTCAGTGCAGACTTAGCGGAGGGCGTTAGGCGTACAGCAGCACTTTACTACCATCCATCGTGCCCTTACTGGGAAAACTGAGCTCGCAGCCAAAATAACGGGAGGCAAATGCCCTCTGGAGCAATGCATCTTCTGTACCCTGTACCATCCCATGTTGCTGTCATTTGTCAGGGGACAGGAGGTCCTGCAGGAGCCCAGCCTCTCCCCACGCATGGGGACTTGCAGCTTGTGTTGCTGCTGCCTGCCTGGAGCATGGCGTGGAGGCTTCCAGGGCATAAATAATTCAAGAGCTGTAAAGAGGATTTCTCCCCCCCCCCTTCCTCCCTTCCCTGGCTTGTAACAAATGTTAATTTAATCAATCGGCAGTAAATCTGGCTGGTTGCTGACTCATGGCAGACGGTGCCCCTGCGGGCTGTAGCAGCAGCTTCCCTCCCTCCTTCAGAGCCGAACAATGCGGGAGCCCGCTTCCTTGCTTTTCACCTTTTCCCTCTTTTTCTTCAATTGATACCAAATGGAGACAACCGCAAAATCCATGTGAGGCTGCAGGCAGAGATGCCGAGCTGGCAGTGGGAAGCCCTGGCTGCTGAAGACTGGTTCATCCATGGCCCTGGCTGTACATAATTTGGGTCTAATGAGGCCATAAGGCACATGGGGCTGAAAGGTGCAACACTGGCATCGCCAGCAATGATGGTATTTCTGGCACTGAGAGGCCGTTACGATATCTGAAAGCCCAGTGGTGACGTTATCCGGGCGAACGGAGCGGCTCACCGTGCTGGTCACCCTGCGTTTCCAAGTTGGAGGGAGCAGGATCTTGAAGGGAGTCCACCCCCATTCCACATCCCACTCACCCCTGTCCTGGCAGGTGGGAGTAGGGCAAGGCTGAGGGCACCAAAGCTTTTGGGAGTGTGGGACAAGCAGCATTTCAGCAAAGGGATTGGTTTTAATAGGGGAATTACTTGCTGGTCATAACCTGTGATGGTGGTACTGGTGCCTGCCCACCCCAGTACAGGCCTTACTCCATGTCTGGTTGAGGAGGTCATTTAGAAATGGGAAGAGAGAGAGACACAAATCTCCTTGTGATGGGTTTGGCACCAACACGCACCTGCCCAAGGGCATTCATCTCTTGGCCTGACAGAAGAAGAGGTGAGCAGCAAGACAAAACTGTCAGGGAACAAATATAAAAGTTCCAATTACTGCTAAAACAAGCTCACTTTTTTTCACTTTTATCAATCTCCAGTAACATTTTGACCCATGAAACAGTGGGACAAGGAGGATGCCACAAGACCAAATTGGAAATTGTTTGTTGAAATGTTTTCTTAAATGAAAATTGGTTTACAATGAAATGGATTTTTTTTCTGCTTGAACATGTCCATTTTTGCTTACAACAAAATCAATGACAGCTTAAAAAAATTAAAACATTTCTTCGAAAGTTTAATGGGGGAGAAGAAAAGAAAAGCCCTTCCCTGATGCATGAACCATTTTCATCAGATAAAACCTATTAATATTATCTAGAAAGCTTTTACTTAGCGGGTTAAAAAAAAAAATTACTCCAGTGGGCTTTTTTTTTGCTGAGATCAAGAGCAGTATGTTTAATGTCTGTTAGAGCCTCTGTCAGGAGAATACCTTCTGCCTTGGCAGGGAATACAGTCAATTATCTAATAGGTCCTTCCCGTGGCAGAGCATCAGGCTGCTGCGGTGCTGCCAGGGCCAGGGGTGCTGAAAACACAGGTGCCAGCGGTGCCCGACTGGGGGGGCTGCAAAGCAGGGGTGTGTTAGGGGTCCCGTAGGGTGCTGCTCCCCTCAGCACTGCCATTGCCACCTGCTTCACATCAAGGAGGACCTAGACCTAGTTTTGAAACACACAAACCAACTGCAGACAAGAGCACCTAAGGTTGGGATTTTCTGCAAAAATAAGGAGAGAATTCCAAGCTCCCAGTGAGGGGTTTGGCTTCAGACAGTTTTAGATTAAGATTCCTGATACAGCTTTTGGGTAGAGGAAAAAGATCTTTCTTCTCCATCCGTTTTCTTGTGCCAGGCACCTGCTCACCATTTTTTGCATGCTTGTTCCTAAAATGCATTTGTAGCTTCTGCCCAGGTTTGGTGTCTTGCACAGACTGAACAGCAGAAAACTCCCCTCCTGGCCTTGGTGTTCCCTCTGTGCGTTGGTCCTCAGCTCCCCGGAGAAGGGATAGTGTCTTTTGTGTCTCACATGCCATCCAGTCCAGGACCAGCAGATAATTAGCAATGGAAAATAACACCACAGCCGTTCTTTGGTTGTCACTTACCTTGAAATGAAGTGGATGGGGGCTGGGGAGAGGGCTCTTTCAATACATTGATTTCATATTGTGCAGCTCTCTAAACAGTGTGCAGGTTTTGCTCACAAAGCTTTGATTTGGCTAATCAGCAGGACTATCTGCTGTGGCAAGTTTTGGGGCTCTCAGCAAAGAAAGGAATTATAAAAGTGTATTAATATATTACAACATACATCCTGCCCAACGTGTGCCCTGGCACCTGCCACAGGAGTCACTGGCACTGCTTCCAGCATCTCCAGCATCACCCTCTTTCCTTGAAGGGTCCACATCCATGCAGCATTACAGTAATTCTGTGCTGGGGTGAGACTGCTGCTGTAATCCCATTTAGTGTCACTTATTTATTACTAAGCGTTACCCAGAGTGTTTCTCACCCCAGCTATATGAGGAATGAACATCCCATCCATCAAGAGCCGTGTCAATGCCACCCAGGGAGGCATTGGGAAGGATAACCCCGGTAATGGGAATGAATATTCTGACCTCTGGTTCTGTTCATTTCTTTGATGCAACTTGAACTTCTGCAGCACCTCCATAGGGCACATCAGAACACCACTATCACAGTTTGCCCAACACCAGTTGGTTTTCTTGGTCCCTGCCCAGCTTCTAATCATTAGCAGCCAATAGTTTAAGGAGGCACAACTCTGGGAGCTTCAGACCATGTTTTAATGCATTTAAAATTGCCTGGTGCTTGCATTTGGTTTCCCTGTCCTCCAACACAGTGGTTTCCAGGGCAAGTGTCACCCATGAAAGCAGCATGTCTTTTCTACCCATGCATGTGGCCCTGGTGTTGTAGAGTAACTAATCCCTTCCCTATGGACACATACTGCTCTGGAGACAAAGCACATGCATGGCATGGCTTCGGTAACTCGCTTTTAAACCTGCTTGTAAAAACCTTGGGTTTCTGCTAGACCACGATACTCTGGTGGGGAGCTGCATGGAAATTAAAATGCTGCCATTGTTCTGTTTCAGTTAGAGGTCCCCTTAATTGCCAAGTCTTCAAGGTTTTTAAACTTTCTGGTGAAAGCAATGCAGCAATGTGCAGAGATAGATTGTATTCACATGTCATCTCACACGGCAGCAACCATCAGACCAGCTATTCCACTGCAACCACATCAGGCTATCGTGGCTTGCTTCTTTATTTCTTCTGTCACTGTTGTTCAATACCAAAGAGCTCGGCTGTTGTTCAACAAAGCACTTAAGGCCTTGCTTCATTTGCAGTGAAGTCAATTCCCTTTTGCAGTGCTGCAGCATGTCTACATTAAGGATTCACATAGAAAGCTCACCAGATTGCTGCTTCTGTCACTCCTCCTAGTCTAGGCAAGCTGGAAGTGATGCTTTACCCCCCAAAACACTGCAGAGAGCAGGGCTGCTTTAAAAAGGTGTGTGTATTTTACACAAATTCTCCAAAATACGCCTATTTAATTGAATTTATTCTTATTTGAAATTCAGATAAGTGTTCCCATACAGATTCTTACATTTATTTGACTGGCTAAGGAACAGTGCAATACTGTCATCCCCAAACTTGGTTTAGGTGTTGACCTTCCTTTCTTGGGGTGTTCTCACTTTAAAAGGAAAGAGGTGCCAGGTTTCTATCCCTGCTCATCCTCACCACATCTGCTGCCGCTTTTTTCCAGCATCCCACCTGGGGAAAGCCAGGTGCCATAGGCTACCTGGCCTCTGCCCTGCCAGCATTGCCAGAGGATGACTCCCAACAGACAGCAGCCTTGGGGGAAACACTGTTCAGTACAAGGCTGAACAGGAAGGCAAAGGGGAGAGAAGCCATGGATAAATGATGATGAGGTGCAGCAGTGAACGGGCAATGCCTTGCTGCTGGTTCTGCTGTGGGTCCCAGAAACAAGGCTGCCTTGGCACATCCCTCAGCAACGCATGAGGAAGCTTCTCCTGGTTAGGTCTGATCCTGGTGCTGTTGCAGAGTCCTTTCCTGCCCAGAGCAGCTGCCTAAAACAGCCCAGCACCTGGCACAGGTGACAAGGCCTTTGCTGCTCTCTTTAATTTCAGTCACTGCCTCAGTGATGTCTGTCAGCATCACCCCCCTACCCAAGGAAAGTTTTGTCATCTGTTATGGGGATGGATGGCCAGTTAGCCACTGCTCTCCCTGTCGCCCTCATGGCTCTCTATTCTGGAAGTGGTTGTAGCACGGATGTCAAATGCCTCTGTTAAATATAAATAACCCCCGATTTCTTCCTCTTGACTGTGAAAGGGGACAGAGGAAAACACCCCCCTCTGGTGCTTTTGGTGTTGCCTCTATGGCACCACCCTGTGAGTACATCATTTCTAAAGTGGCATGCATCTCTGAGGGGCACACTTTGGGGAGAAAGAGAGTTGGACTGGTCTGTGTGACTGGAGGAAAATTATTTCCATGTGCACAGAGGTTACTGCCTGTCTGGGAAGAGGATACAGGAAGGAATCAGCGCAGAGATCTTTGCAGCTTATGGTACTCTGAGAGAACCAGTGTGGGAGGAAGAGGAAGGAAATTTGCAGAGATGAATTTGAGGAGGCTGATTTTAATATATCCCACAGAAGGGTTTTCTCACAGGAAATAGATTTATTGGATCAAGAAGGCAATAAACTGACCTGATGATCCTTATTGAGTATTCTGCACTTGGGAGTAGCAGGGCCAAAGGCAACCGTGATGATAACACAGACAACCTCAGTGATTATTTCCTTTGAGTGAAGAGCTGAAGTTTTACATACTCCTCAGAGGCCCTGTCATTCAGCCACTCTCCTTGCTATAAAAAAAGGCTAATTCATGCAAACCACATTTCTTCCACCAGCATGTGCCAAAGCAGCCAGTGTATTGTACACACATAAAACAACAACCAGGCTTTTGCATGGCTTGAATTAGATGGATGACAAGAGCTACCAGGGGGAGTCAATTAAGCTGCAACCTTGGAGTCAAACTTGCAGATTTTATAACAGTGCCTAGTAAATAATGGGTACTTGCACATCTCCTTTCACTAAGAGGCACTAGCATATGTCTTTGAATATGTTCTGCTGGTAATTGCACAGGGAGCATACACATTTGGTCCTGTTGTCTACTATGAATAATGCATGGTGAGGAGGGGGGAGCCAAAAGCGCCAAGCTGCTTGGTTTTAGATGGACTTTTTTATCATTGTTATTTAGATGTCACAGACGTTCTCCTAAAGAATTGTTTTGTCTCCTTTGTCACTGCAGAAATGCACTTATTTGGGAGGGAGAAACAAAAAAAAACCCCAAAAAACTGTGGACTAAAGCTAATCTGAGATTATCCATGCAAATTGGCAGTTGAGATTCAGTTGTGAAAATCTACCCCTGATAAAAATGACTAAGAGGATTTCTACTGAATTTCGGTGTTCTCCTGACTCACAAATCCATGCTGGGGGCAAATCCTCCTGTCCAGTCTTGTTTAGGTTAAGTAACATTAATAATCTTAAACTGAGGACGGCAGGTATCAGGATCCATTTTAAGAGTGTGCTGCTGCAGACTGCCAATGCACTGCTCACAAAGCAGAGGCTTTGCTTCTCCCTGTGGTATTTCTCACACTCACCTTAAATCTAAATGGTTAGTCAGCAAATCCGGCTCCTTTCCTTTCAACCTGCTGGGTCTTTTTTTTTTTTTCTTAAAACTCCCACTCAAAAGGCAGAGTCAATTCAAAACCCAGGAAGTCCTTGGAAGTCCTCTAAGCAAGCTGCCCAGGGAAAGTACAAAGACTACATGTTTGCAGGCTGAGGTTTGAGTATCTCATAGGAGCCAGAGCTCCAGCTGTGTCTGGCTTGTACCTCCACAGCATTAGCACGCAACAGGAGCATCTTTAGGAGATGTCACCATGCTGGTGATGCTGCCCAGCGCCAGCAGCTGTGGCAGTGAGGATGCAGTGATGCCTCCCAGCCACATAGGCAGTTTGAGTTGCCATTTCCAAGGAAAATTTGATGCCAGTTTAAAATTCAGCTTGCTAATTGGGTATTTACTGTACACTGGTTTGCACTGA
>JANHGN010023824.1:0-22330 GCA_024605025.1 Megaceryle maxima | reverse complement strand
CCTCCTTCTCTCCAGGCTGAACAAGCCCAGGTCCCTCAGCTGCTCCTCACCACACTTGTGCTCCAGCCCCTTCCCCATCTCCGTTGCCCTTCTCTGGCCACACTCCAGCCCCTCAGTGTCCTTCTGTGAGTGAGGGGCCCAAAAATGATCCCAGGATTTGAGGTGCAAGCTAACCAGTGCTGAGTATAGAGGTTCAATCACTTCCCTAGTCCAGGCTCACACCTGATGAGCTGCTCTGGACAGCTAGGAAGGTTTGGAGACACACCACAACCAGCACTATTGCTCCTCCTCTTTGGTGGGCAACACCTGATGCACTTGGCAGCTCACTCCCATGCTCTGGAAATCAATGTGGCTCCTTCAAAACCCACAAAAGTCCAACCTGGATCAGTGGTGCTGAGCAGACAGTCTTGGTGATGCAGCTCAGAGGCTCCATTAAGCCTCTCTAATCAATGAGCACAAGTCCCTCCTCCGGTGTCTGGGAATCAATAGTCTGTTCAAGCTCTGATTTTTGCTCTGGTGGAGAGAGAGCTTGAGAAGATAAAACCCTGCAAATACCTCCACAGGACATGACCCTTCCTGGGTGATTGAATGGCCCAGCAGATACTCTGTAAGCAAAGGTGACTGGAAGGAACACTATAAATTCTCAGAGACCTGGAGCCAAGAGCCTGCAAACAAGCCGTGGGCAAAATTCCCAGAGGAAGGGCTCCTCCTGATCCCTGTCTGAAGGTGTGTGTCTCCAGCGCTGCGAGCGAGCTCAACCACCTCCCGCAGCCCCTGGGGTGGGGAAGGCAGGGGCAGCACAAGGGCAGGAGGTAACCCCGTGCCTGTGCCTTCCAACGCTGCTGTCCCTGCACAGGCCAACTCTGGTGGCATTTGGGGTTGTGCTGTTGGTTGGTCCCTGTAGAGGTAACAAGCTCTCAGCTCTGCCAGCAGAAACCCAAGACCTCTTGGAGTTGCATTTACAAAGTCTCAAATTTTGCCTCTTCCTCAAAGATGCCTCCCCTTGAGCCACTGAAGCTCCTAAGTGGCCAAGCTAATGGACACCCTTGTAGAGCTATGGACTTCTTTGAGGATTAGACCTTCACATCATTCATCTTCCACAGGGAAAACTACTTGGTCATCAAATGCTTAATCTGAGCCTAGAATCTGCTTGGAGATGCTGCGAGATACTTGCCACTTGAAGGTGCCATGATAGAGGTTGGGTATAAAGGAAAATGGCCCAAGTCTAAAGCAGATTAATTTGGGGTGGCCACAGCAAGTTCTTTGATGACAGCAACATGAGCTCCCCATCGCAGTATGTCCATCAGTGCCACTGACTGTGACTTGCTTGTTCTCGTGCCCACCAGGGGACATCTGGAGCTCACTGACCTCGAGCAGGACAGTGTCCTTAGGTGATGTGACCTGGGCACCAGTTTGTGGTGCGATGGGGAATGAGCAGAGATGCCTTCAGCCCTTCCAGTCTGCTGCGTGATCTCCCCAGAGCATCTCCTGAAGCCACAGCTCTGGGCCTTGCTGAAAGCCTAATGTGCTGATCTACTGATGCCTTTATTTCCTCAATCCTATCTCATAAACAAGTTCTTACAGGAACAGGAAGAAAATTAAACCGGGCTGTGTTTTCTCCACAAAGACAAGACTCTGCCTTCCTCCAGCTCTCGACATACCCTCTGAAGACAGACGGCTCACACAACACATCGCACATCAAATACAAGACTCTTTTTTCAGCTAAAAAGAGAATTTCATTCGTGTCTCACACGAGGCTGCTGGCAGAGATGGCTGGGACAGGTTGTTTGCCCAGCTCTTGAACACTCAAAGGCAGCACGAAGGACAGCAGAGGATGGAAACGACTCTTGCAGCTGTGAAGAGACAGGTTTGGGACAACTCGAGACACCACCGTGAGCTGCACAGCACCAAAGCACAATGCCACAACGCGGAAGCCACGGCGCAGAGTCATTCACCTCAGCCTCAGGGCCTGGGGTTTTGTGGGAAGGTGTCAGGACATGGTGGGAAACAGAGCAGAAGGACGAGATTTCCATCATGGGAGCCTCCGCCCCCTCCAGCGCGTCTGAGTCTGGGATGGCTAAAGACACATTCTCACAGCTCAGCGCCTCCTTCAAATTAGGGAGATAAAAAGCATCAGTAGCAGAGCAAAGCTGAGGCTTAACGCTCAAACATGTTTGCCCCGTGGCATTTCCTAGTTGCCCTGGTCAGCCAGAGCAGGAAGGAAGAGAAAAAAAAAATGTGGGCTGCAAAAACTGGCAGAAATGGCAAGAAAACACAGAGCACCTTGCAACACCTTCCAGGCTGCCCGTGCTGCCATTGATGGTAGGATCAGTCAGAGCTCTGCGTATTTAACCTCGTCAGAGCGGTAGTGGGGAGAGTAGGATGGAGCTGCCAGCCACCCACGTCTGCCCAGAACAGCCTGGGTGTCTGAGGTGGGATTGACATCACCACAGCCCAGCCCAGAACATCCTGGGTGTCTGAGGTGGGATTGACATCACCACAGCCCAGCCCAGAACAGCCTGGGTGTCTGAGGTGGGATTGACATCACCACAGCCCAGCCCAGAACAGCCTGGGTGTCTGAGGTGGCAGGGACATCACTACAGCCCAGCCCCACCACAGTGCCTCTGCCTCACAGGGAGACTGGGAGCCCTGGTTTGCAGATCCTCCCTCACTTGCATTCCAGCATCTCATCTTCAGGAGAAGTCTGGGGCCAGCTCCCTGCTCATGCTGGTCCCCCTCTGGGAAGCATCACCAGTTGCTTTGGGTTTTCTAGAGCTAAGAGGAGGCTCTGCAGAGCCCCTGATGGGCTCGGGAGGTGTTGGAAGATGAGGAAAACCCAAGGAGAAGGACCTCAGTTGGCAATCACAGCCTGCAGGAAAGGACGTGCCCTCTCTTCCAACAATGAGAAACCATCAACCTGGGCGTTGATGGTGCATTTTCCTCCAGAAATGTCTATTAGGAACTCAATTTAAATAGCAAATTCCCCATCGCTGTGTAACTAAATTTCTTTTTACTTGACTTAATAGAGTCTGATAGATTTTAGAAAAATCTAATTTAAGGTAATTTAATCTCAAATCCTCCATTGATTTTACGGTAGATTTGTTTGCAATCGTGGTGACAAAGCAATTTTATATTCACTCCAAATCATCTGCTGCTGACACAGGATGAGACAATTATCTCATGCCCCCTCCTCCCCCCGCTCCTTGACTTCTGATCGCTGTTTCTCTAGAGGACTGATAGAAATCAGAGAGCGGGCAGTGTCTGGAAAATCAACCCAGGAATCTCCAGCTTCTTGCTGAGGGGTTCTGACAAGTCCCAGGGTCCAAGTGAGCCATGCCCTGAGCAGAATACAAGCCAGTGGGAAGCTGCATGTGTACACCAGGACCAGGCAGGTCCTCCTGGGCTGCACATTACAATTTGCTTGGGGATCCTCTGGAAATCCCAACGTGGGATTAAAAAGAACCTGAGCAGTATATCTGTGTCTGAACAGAGGGAACTGATGCCATCCCTCACCGTACGCGTCAGGGTTGTCAGTGTCAACACTCCCCAGGGCTTTATGAGATTGCTCCCCAGTGCTGCTGCCCGTATGAACATGACAAGGACCGATGTGTTGGCTGGGAGAGCAGGACCTGTGGCTATTACTGTTCTGAACTTAAAAGTCCCAACCTTTGAATGACCTGGAAATGGCAAGCGATGGACTTTCAACCCTCCCCCAGAACAATGGTCAGGACAGCGTTAGCCCTGGAGAATGCATTGCAAGCAGCCTTCCACTTCAGGGAGCCCTCCTGAGATGACTCAAGATGCGGAGGTGGTGGTGACATCTCTGCCACGGGGGGACCTGGGAAAGCTGCCTTCCTCCCACGCTGCCTCTGTGGCTCTGTGTCAGTTGGGATCTGCCTGCCTGATGAGCAGACAGCAGCAACTGGTGAGAACCAGCCCCTCCCTCCCCTGAGCACAAGAAGAACAGATGCTCTGTGTGAACTATTACCAGGGCTTGGTGCTTCACCTGCACTGCTGACTCTGACTTCATGGTCTCCTGAGTTCTGTAGGGTGCTCGGCTCTCCGGGGCCACTGCACCTCCCCTGCTCCCACTGGTGGCCGAGGTGTTTGCTCCTCTGGACATCTCCAGCTCGATCTCAGCATCCATCTCAGCATCCTCTTTGGCCTCCTTGTTGCTCTCCTCTAAGTGCTTCATCAGCACTGCCACCACCACATTGACCAGGACGAACTGTGCGATGAGGACGAAGGTGACGAAGTAGACAGGTGAGATAACAGGCAGGTAAGTGAGGCAGTGCTTGTCTTCCCGAGTGCACTCCCGGAGAGTGTCCTGCAGCAGAGAGAGAGAGGTGAGGGATTAATAAGGGTTGGGGCTCTGCTTGGGGTCCAAAGACAGAAACAGCAAAGAGAACCTGCTGAGGACTTAAAAACATATAACAACATATCCCAGACACAATGGCTTGTAGGAACAGCTGAAATGGAGAGAAGATATGGACACTGTGAGTTACATCAGCTATAGAGAGGAAGATTGTGTTATGTCCCAAAGGCCCAGGGCACAGAGTACTTGGTCAAGCCTCTCGTCCCCAGGAACGGACATAATTCTCCTGCTGTGTTTTATATATATAGACATATGTTAAAAAGAATGAAGTTTCAAATTGGCTGAGACTCAGGACAAATTGTCACTCGAAACTACACGGCTTTTAAATGTGAAGGTTGAATTTTGACATTTTAAAAGGTAATCTTTTTCTGGTTTTCACACAAGAGTTGCCTAAATTTGTTTGAAATCTTGATCTATAGATCTACAGAGAGAAGAATGGACCCAGACAGAGACTGCACACACCTTCATGATACCATTCCAGTTGTCCCCCGTTGACACCCTGAAGAGGGTGAGGAAGGCCATGCCGAAGTTGGTGAAGGTTGCGTGGCGGCTCAGACCTTCGCAAGGATTTTCTTCACTGCAGTCTGCAGGAGAGAGAAGCAGAGGCAGGTCAGGGAAGACACGTTTGCCAATGCTTATTCAGAGCAGCCTCCCAAAAAACCTGATAGGAAGTGTTAGGATGAGGGGTAATGGTTAGAAATTGGAAGAGGGTAGATTTAGATTGGGAATAAGAAGGGAATTCTTCACTTTGAGGGTGGTGAGACACTGGAACAGGTTGCCCGGGGAAGCTGTGGATGCTTCATCACTGCATGTGTTCAAATCCAGGTTGGATGTGGTCTTGAGCAACCTGGTCTAGTGGGAAGCCCATGGCAAGGGGGTAAGAACTAGATGAACTTTAAGGTCCCTTCCAACCCAAACCATTCTGTGATTCTATGATAAAACCTGGAGGTGAGACCCCAAGCTATGTCACACTGGTAGGTGACATCAAGGAGGACTTCTAAGTGGTGATCTCATGTCTGCAATGACTGAAGAGCAGCTGCAGAGATCATAGATCCAAACTTTTCTCACTGCAGGCAAGTGAACAGCAACACACTGTGGCTTAGGAGGTCCAAGCTGGACATTAGGAAAGCTTTTTTTTTTCATCTGGTGGGCCCATCAGCCCTGGGACAGGTCACCAGAGAGCTGTGTTGTTGGAATTTTTGAAGATTTGTCTGGACAAAGCCACAGCTACTCTGGGCTATTGATGGAGATTCACATGGGAGCCTCCAGAGGACTCTTCCACAAACATTTCTGTGATTCTCTTGACTTCACTGCAACAGATAAAGCCAACACAAAGAGATCTACAAGGAGGTGGAAACTTCCTTGGCTGTCTCCACAGATACTGCTCTCCAGTATCCTTTGTTATCTTCTTGATTAGTTTTCACAGGGTCCATCTACCATGAGGGGTTTTCACTGAGACAGGGTGGAGCAATTTGACATTTCCCCCCCTGACAATCAATATAGTGATGAATGGAAATTGAACAATATGGAATATCCCTCTTTCCATAAAACACAGGCTGATTATATATTCATGAGGAGAGGCAGCAATGGCTCTTGCTGGGGCATTTCACTGTAAGGTATTGATTTCAGAGGCAAGAGGATGGAAAACTAAAAAAAAGTGGAAAAAAAATCCCCAAAACATAAATGACCGTTCTTGGGGGAGCGAGTGCTGATGGTTCCTGTGGCTGACATGGACTTGCAGGGATCAGGAAAAAGAAGTGAAAGTTTTTCCCAGTTAAATTGTGCTGGGATGCAATGGGCTGCCTGCCTGCAGCTTGCCCCGGACAAGATCAGGGTGTTCCCAGTCTCTGACCACATGCTGTGGTTACCTGGGGGCGGGCACTGGGAAGGTGCGTGCATGGAAGCATCAAAAGGACTCAGAGCAGCAGAAGGTGCCTCTGTGAATAAGGTATTGTTCACCTTTGTGGCTGCACAGATCCATACCTATGGATCTAGATATGGAATAAATAAAACAGAAGAGCAGTGTTTCATCTGGAGTGGATGCAGAACTAATTTTTTCTTTTCTTTTTTTTTTTTTTTTTTCTCAGAATTTGTTGGAGACCGAAAAATAATTTATCTTTGGCTGAAAGAAATATTCTGCTGCCAGACATTTGTAATCTGAGCAGAGGGCTGGGCTCATAAAGGGGATTAATGGCAGTCAAAACCATGGTGGTGGAAGGGCCCTTCTGATGCTCCTGAAGCCCTAACTGGGCTGCAGACACTGAGGAGGCAGAGACATCTCCAGCCAGCAGCATGTTTAAAGGCGGTGACTGCCTTGGCCTGGCTAAGTGGGGTGAGGTAGGGCTAGTGTGTTTTCTCTGTCCGACCTGATTGTTCTTTTAGTGGTAGAAACACTCAGGATCGGCTCCACAGTATCCTCGAGGCAGAGGAATAAATGATGCTGAGCAATTGGGAACCAGTGGATGCTTCCTGATTTATGTAGAAAGGGGAAAGTGATGCTGAGAACAACAACAGACAGACAAGACTTAGGCAGCTGGAAGAGCCATGGCAGCCAAGTGCAGAAAACTAATGGAGTGTGGTGGGAAGCTCCGAGGAGGAACATGTTTATGGTGGCACCTCTCCAGCCTGGATCTGACTACCATCCAGCTTTGCAGGCTCATGGTCTGCCTTAAGTAGCAAACTTCTATCTTTGTGAAGATATCCACGCTGGAGAATAATATTTGAAGAGTAAACAGTTCCTCTACAGCCAAGGGTGGTGTTGGACAAATCTCTAAATGTGTGTGTGCACATTAGACAGGTTCTGTGTTACATCCTCGTGTGTCATCTGTGACCCTGAGATCAAGAGAAAACTTTCATCTTCAGACCATGAGCCGTGAAACTAAAGAAGGCCCAAGAATGAGAGAGAGAAGAAAGGAAACAGCTCGATACCACATAAACATCAACCGGATGAAATAAATTGTGTCAGGCACATTACTCACCTAGCTTGCCAAACAATTCCACTCCCAGGGCAGCATAGATAAAAAACAGGAGCATAAAAAGTAGGCCAAGGTTCCCTACCTACACAAGGAGAAAGCAGAACAAGGGTCAGGCAAGTTGAGGTCACGAATTCAATTGCTCCATCACATTTTCAACGCAAGCAAAACAGGGATGGGTGGCCAGAGGCTCATTATCATCTTCCCTGGTTTCCAACACCCTGGTGTCCTTTCATTGTTCTCCTTTAATAGACCCACAGAATTCTCCTCTGTGGGGAAGAAGCAGATGCTTTCGTTTGCAATGCCATCTCTGTGGCTGGTGTCTCTCCATCATCCTTCTCCTCACTTAGGATGCTGCCTTCAGCTGTAATCTGGCCAACCCGTAGCTGTAGCCTCAGCGGCACACAGCGCTGCACTTGAGTCACCTGGTGCTCTGGTTTAAGGACCTTTCCCTTCTCCTTGCCTGGTTTGAGACTCTGAGCATGAAGGCTGAGGGTTTTGAGACAGTGACATGAACAAGACATGCCTCAAGCCACAAGAGGAACCGTGCGGTGCTCAAAGGCTTCGCTGGCCTGGAGGGCTTTCAGGAGAGGAACGTATGCTGCAGTACGACTGCAGTTATGGGCACTGCAGTCAATCAACACAGGGGGTTGAAACCTTGAAAATACCTCAAAGAACAGATTTTTTTTTGTGATTCAGGCAGAGAACATGAAGGGCAGAGTAACCTGACCTGCTAACCACCTGCATCCTACCTGGAGCTAACTCAGGTCCCCTTTACCTTTCCTGCCACTTTGAAATGCATTGTGTCTCTGTCCTGAGTAACGGAGGCAGAGCGATTGAGCTCTCCAATTAGATGTGGTGTCACAAGCATCTTTTTATCTCTAAATAAAAATGGACTAGGTGGTGATTCAGGTAGTCAAGCCAAGGGACTCCTGACCTCCAAGGTGTCTTCTAGGGAACTCTTCAGTTTGAGAGAGCTTTGTTCTCTGAGATGGCACAGCCCATTGCTGGCCATTCTGACCACACTGCTTATTTTCATTAGAGAGTTTATCAGTTTGCTACCTCTCATCATAAAAGTAACACAGCTTCTCACTTCAGAAGCAGGGTTTGTGGTTGGGTTTTTTTTGTATTAAAGAAATGGGAATAGTCAAATCACTCGGTGGAGACTGTAATTGCTATAAAGCCTAAACTGGCTACTCCACAAAGAGCTTTGCAATTCCACTAACATTATTACCATACTCTAGAGAATAATAGAGATAATACAGTGATGTGGATGGCTGCTCTGGATTATTTCATCTGTATGTACTGTCTTCTGGGATAGTGTTTCCTAACTCCCACCTGCCGGACCACTGATGGTTTGTAAACCATTAGAAAGCAGTCTGCAAAATGACTGGAAATT
Source organism: Megaceryle maxima (assembly GCA_024605025.1). Classification (NCBI taxonomy): domain Eukaryota; kingdom Metazoa; phylum Chordata; class Aves; order Coraciiformes; family Cerylidae; genus Megaceryle; species Megaceryle maxima. The sequence goes on along the minus strand of JANHGN010023824.1, from coordinate 13,584 downwards.
AGGGAACCCAAGAAAACAGGCACACGCACAAATGCACACACACTCACACACTCACTCTGCTGGGGAAGCAAGTGAGCAAATCATTAAAGGCAAGGAAAACCAAAGTAATAAACAGGTTTTCTAGGTTGAGTGTCTATTAAAGCCTGATGCTGCAGCACTGCAGAAAAAGGTCTTGGATTTTTTTCAGCGAAGCCTATAAGCTGAATATTTTACTGCTAGTTTAATGCCTAATAAATCAGCCTGTAAACTTTTAGCATTGATGTCCATTCCAAAGACTTTAGACTAACATCAAAGTTATTACCAGGTTATCGGTCAGAACTATTGTCTGTCTCTCAACATGCAAAGCGTGTTAGGAGCTGAGACTCGCTTATAAACAATTTGCCTGCTCTCTAGTTTGCATTTGTATAAAGATTCTGTATTTGAGATAGTGACTAATCACATTATTGAACCAATGTGTCTCATAACAAGTCCTTCAAAGACCAATTTACACTCCTGGGGTTGCTGTATAGCCTCGAGGCATCACAGCCATGGGCATACTCCAAAAATGCTACGAGAGGCCTGTTTGGTGATGTGGTGTTTGCTGGTGTCTTAAGGTTCCATCTGCCCTTGGCTGAGAGCAGGCATGTGGGCAGTTCTGCAGCTCAGCTGATGCACAGGATCTCTTGGGAAGTGACTGAATGTCTGACTCTGATTTGGTGATATCACCATGTGAAAAAGAGATGTGGGAGACAGCTAAAAGTGGAAGATCCTGGGATGGGTGATGGGACCACCTTCACTATTAAACTCCATCCCACCCTGTATCTAAACATCCAGAGCTGCTCCCTATGTGCACATAAGCAACTTGCTGCCCTGAGCACCCCTTGCAGATGTAACGTCCATGTGGATATGTGCAGGCAGTCAGGGGCTCCTGGGGTTGGAGAGGACAGCCCACAAACACCTGATGCTCAAGACAGTGGGGCTGAGCAAAACAGTTCACCTCTTGCTTAGGTGCTTCAGCAAAACCGTTTGGTCTATTTGTGTAGCTTCTGAATCAGTACAAGACAGTGCCAGTTGTGCCAGTGCTAGCCCACGGCTTGGAAAGGGAAAGGGAAAGGGAGTCCTCTTCAGCCGATGGCTTTCACCAAAGTCTGAGCACAGAGGAGGCCTCAAGGCATGTTCTCAGAGACAGGCTGAGGTCAGCCAGCGGCTGCTGGGTAGCAGAGAAGACAGACTCTATGTGTCTCTGTGATTTCGAGTGAGTCATTCCTCCCCCTGTAACTAAACGTACCCATTTCTAATACCCTTGTGGATAGGTAATTAATGTCTCTGAAGCACTCTGAGATCTACTGAGACCAGACAAGAAAAAGATCGTGCATGAATCATGTTGCTGGGAGGAACGGGAGCACATCCAGGCACTTTTCTCCAGCAGCCAAAGCCTGGGATGCCTGTGCTGGGCTCTCCATCAGGGACAGAGATCCAGCTCTGGTCAGCAACCTCAACTTTGGCAGCTGGTCACCCAAGCAGACTCTGAGAAGTGGTTCCGCTCTAGCAGCACTGAACAGGTCAGTCCATGCTCTGCTCATCCATCAAACTCCCCCTGACTTGGGCTGGTGCCTTTGGCTGGGCAGAGAACACTACAGATAACCCCCCTCTCCAGCAGCCAGGGGCTATCCATCAATTGCTATGGCTCCAGTGTTGAGGGGAGGTTGTGGCCTGTAGGGAGCGAAGCAGAGATGAAGAACATCTTGGAGATGTTCTTGGTGCCCTAAAGTATCTCAGAGAAGCCACATGAGAAGACAGAAACACTGGTGAGTGCCCAGTGACAGGACAAGTGGCAATGGGCACTAACTGGAAGCCAGGAGGTTCCATCTAAACAGATGTCAGAGCCTGTCCCAGGCTGCCCAGAGAGGCTGTGGAGTCTCCTTCTCTGGAGAGATTCCAAACACACCTGGACAGTGCAATTCTGGGCCTCCTGCTCTGGGTGACCCTGCTGGATGGAGCAGGGGGGTGGCACCAGAGCATCTCCAGAGGGCCCCTCCAACCGCTATTCTGTGATTCCTCCTGAACCTTCAGGTTCTGGCATCCCGGCTGTCCTGTACTGCTGGCTAAAGTGTCTGCGTGCCTGGGAGAGAGGGATGCTGTGGGGAGAGAGGCAGAGTCTTCCATCCCAACCTCAGGAGCAGGGAGGGCCTGTACAAGGAGCTACCACCCTACACTACAGCGTGTCCCAGCTGGATCTGTGATCTACCATTGCAAAAGCCCTGCTATGACCCTGCTCAGCTGCAGGGAAAGCAACTCTCCTCTCCACACACCCACCAGAGCGCTTCTCCCACTGCCTCTGGGTGGCCATCTCTGCTTTCCAGAGATGCAGACATCACTGCTATTAGTTTATTGCCTCCTAAGTGAGACTGCAGTAGCTAAACAAACACCACTGCATGTCCCATCAGAGTTCTACCTCTAACCTATTCCACTAAGTGAAAAGCCCCAATCTGTGGGCAGACAGAGCAGCTATGCCACGTTGGGTACACGTAAAGCAGGACCCCGGTCACCTGGGCACTGTCACTTCTCTGCTGCACTATCACTGTGTGATCCTGCCCAAATCCCTCCAGGTCCTGGTGGCCTCTACTCTCCCTGCTCTGGGAGAGGCATTGTTGAGGTAGGTGTCCTCTGCTGCCCCACTCCTGCAGTGGCTGGCTCCTCTTGTCCCTCTTCCTGCTCTGACATCAATTATTTCTGCATCACTGGCCTACACTTCGGCATTTTGGTTGTCCACGTGGGCAACGCACACAGCTCCCTTGGATGCCTCAGACACTGGAACAGGCTGCCCAGGGGGGGGGTTGAGTCACCATCCCTGGATGTGTTCAAGGGTCATTTGGATGTGGCGTTGAGGGACATGGTTTAGGGGTGAACTTTGTAGAGTAGGGTTAATGGTTGGACTTGATGATCCCAAGGGTCTTTTCCAACCTGAATAATTCTACGATTCTATGCTGCCTGTCAAGAGCAATTTCACATAAAACTAAGCCCTGGCCAATCCTTTCCAAGGACATAAGTCCTCCTCATCTTCCTTCCAGCATTATTCATCCAAAGCAATAAACATGGCAGCAGGAAAACGAGGCTAATTTATGCACTAGACCCGAGAGAAAATGGACACATTTGTCCACTTGGAAAACAGGGGCCATCTGTGTGAATTCCAGGAGTAGTGGCAACGGCCAAATGGTCAACCTTGAAGGCTGAACTCATCTCCCTGATGCAACCACAAGGCCACCAGCTGAAGAGAACTAGCTCCACTTTCTACGTCCCCACTCAGTCCCACAGAGACCAGTGCCGACAGCCAGCGCAACGTCAGCTCTTCACCTGCTGGTTTCTGCTTTGCCACTCAAACCTCCCAGGTGTCTATGCTCCAAAGCCTGTCTCATCTGCAGTGTTTGCTGCTAAGGCATTTCTAGTCTTGCTCTCCAAGCTTCACAATCACAGTGGGTTTTCAGCATCTGGCAAAAGCAGACTCTTGTTTCCATCCCACAACTGCTGTTAGACAATGCCAGAAAAGCTCTTCAAGAGCTGAAGTTGAGATAAGCACAGGAATTACAGCATCAAGAACAGTTAAAACTCCTGGACAGGAGCAAACTACAAATTCTGTCCTTCAGGGCACTGATAGAATGAGGAGTTCTTCACTTTTTTCTTGGCACAGAGTCCATCTGGGGGGAGTTCCAAGCTTTGAAGACAAAGAGGAGGTATACTGTACTGCTCTGCACTTAATTAATGTGCCATCCACAGACCAAGTGAAAAAAAACAAGTGGTTCTCTAAGTGTTACTCAAACCATCTCTGCTGCTGAATAACAACAGATAGGAAGCTGATGGAAATCACCCAGAAGAAAAAGAAAAAAAAATTGTACTGCAATGACAATACCATGCCATGGTAGACCCATAAATAGATGTTCTACAAACCCCAGACAAAGATTTGCCCCCCCTGAACCTTAATGAATAAACACCAAATTCCTTTTTCCTGTCACGTAGCAGACACAAGGATTTTCCAGCTGTGGTTTTGGGGCTGCTAAAAGAATTGGGGTAGGAAGTCTTCCCTTGCCTTTGAAATGAAAGCTGTAGCTTTACAGAGGAGATGGTTGTCAGAGAGGTCTTCCAAAAACTTCCCTCCTTATTTTCTGAATTTTGCTGGAGGACAAAATGGCATTTTTATCTGCACAAGATCTGCTTGGAATATCCCTGGGGATTTCCCTTTAAAAGAGATGTCGGTTTGAATGTAAACTGCAAGAAAACCCCAAGGATACAAAAAGCCTGGCCTGCAACCACCCTATTGTTTGGGAGGGGAGAGAAAACAAGGAAAGAAAGAAAATATGCTCTGTAATCAGAATGCTTTTGAAAGAAAAAAAAAACCCCAAATGCTTTCTGGCAATGCCAAAAGAGGGGTCAGGTTGGTAATTTCCATGCTTTATTCTCAGCCAAAATCCTTTTCTGAAAGGGAAATCTGAATACCAACAGGCAAATGTCTCAGATTAGAACCATTTTTATGGTAGTGATGAAAAGTCAATGGGTCTTTCCAAGAAAAAGAAATTCCCCCTTGTTTTCCAGTTCATTTTGAATAGACTGTGGGCTTCTCTGGACTTAGCCACCAACTCAGAGGGGCATGTTTGGGTAATTACATCTCCTGCTTCTCATACTCATACTCTGGAAGAGATGTCTACATGGCATCTGCTTTGGCCAAGCCACAGTGCTATCATGCTGCCTTTCAGACGTGCTCCCTCCCTGTAGACACCTGAAGCTGATCAAGATGTGCCAGCCCACCATGGTGTGCTGCCTACGGGGCTGGCAGAGGGGAGGCCTGACTCTCCCAGCCCATTCCAGAATACACCACACAGAATGGAACAGGCCCACTCATGAAGCTCCTTCCAGTGACAGAGCTGTGGGACGTTTTGGAGGGGTTGAAAACCAAGGACAAGTCTGACCATGCTTGTGCATTCTAAAAGTGCTGCTTCTGTATTGGCAACTCAGAGAAGAAGGCTCCAGAGTTCCTCTTCCTCATTCTTCATGGCCTGGCACCTCACAGCAATGTTCACTTCTGGGTAAAGCATGGCAGTAAACGTTTCCAGGACTTTCTGGTGTGATACAGGATCCTGGTGATATGTGAAACTGGAATGTGTAGGCAGCTGAGCTGACTCTAAAGACTGAAAGATTAGGACTCAGACCATCAAACCCACAAACTAGCAGAACTCAGCTTAAGTAGCATAAGGCTTTAAAAACAAAGGAACCCTAAACTTCGTGGAATTCTCCCGATGTGCTTTAGATGTTTTTGAGGGAGGAGTGCAAGTCAGCAAAATTTTCTTTCTTTCTTTTCTCAACTAAATGGATCCATAAAAAAGCGGTCCCAGGAGCTGAACGCTTGAAGGATCCTATCAAATATCTCCAAGAACTGGCAGCATCATTGTTCCTCTTGCAGCTCATGAGAATATGCTGATTTGAGAGCCCAGTTCAAGCTTTTAACACTCAGAAATGTCTCCCCCATTTGCCTTTTAAAGTCTGCAGCTCCTCTGTCAATAGGTGTCAATAAACGTGGTTGCTCCTGTCTCACAAAACGAGCTGCTGAGCTCTAAGCTGTATGCTTCCAGTGCTTTCACCAACACCTTTCTCTCTCTGTCCTCGTGTTTCCTGAACTTGCCAGTGAAATCTGTGTTTTTTAAGAGCTCTGCCTACAGCAGCTGGCTCTCTCTTAACTCTTTGTCCATCATTCTGGTTCTCCCACCTAACACACGCTTACACAAGCAGGATGTGCCATGCAAGTCTCTGCTACAGGCACTGGGGGCAGCAGAGAAAGCTGGTGTCCCCCCCAGGTGTCTTCTAGTGGCCACCAAACGTGGTGGCACAAAGCTGTCTCCAGGCTCGAAAGGCATAGTCCACCAAGAGGAACAAACTGGGCATGGATGAAGTCTGGGGGCTTACCTGGGGAAGAGCTTGTACCACTGTGTCCAGGAGAGCTCGCATCCCAGTGGCCATTTTAAGCAGTTTCAACACTACAAGGAGAATGAAATCTTGGTCAGCAGGGCCAGGAAATGTTTCAAGCAAAACTCACAAAAGAAATCTAGCTTCATATCTTGTGGGGAGGGTTTTCATCTCTCTCACATCTATTCATACAGACAGCAAACTCACTGCATCCCAGCAGGGCCCACCAAACATCTGAACAGCCTGACTACTCCCCACACCAAGTAATGTTGACATCAATATAACAGACCAACAGCCAGCAGAACTCCAGTGTGCCCCAGCAGGAAAATGGGAGAGTAACAGGGAGACACTTCATCAGTGAAGAGCATCATCTCGAGCTCTGAACCTCCCTTCTTCCACTGGTTCCTGCTCTTGTCTGGAATCAGCATAAAAGGTCTGCCATCCCAGGTTTGATTCAGAGACCAACCTAAGATGCCACTGGAAACACCCATGAAAGCCCACCTAGCTTGTCTCTGAATTGCCCTTTGCAGCCTCATCTCCTGACTGTTCTCAAGTCGAACTGAAACGCAGGGCGAGAAGAACGAATGGGAGAAGAACAAATGGCCAAACCATTTCCTGCTGTGTCTGGAGGGATGGCTGGAGACCCTCTGGAGCAGGACGTACCTCTTGCTATTCGCAGCACCCGCATGATGCGTATTATCGTGGGATTGATGGGCAGTGCAGCATTCATCTCAATTTCCTCCAGCGTGATTCCCACAATTGATAAAAGAACTATGGCCAAGTCCAGCTGATTCCACCTAACAGAGAAAGGGAGGAAGGATGATAAATAAATCAATCATACCTGGTCAGACACCCAAGAGTAGAGAATTCTCTGCCCATAACAAGCATGAGCACGTCCCAAGTGTCTCTCCTCTCATATTTAGGCCCCTAATCTTCTATGTGGTACAAAACCAGCTCCCTGTAGCTGGCAGACACAGTCTCTGAGCCACAAGCTGCTGTAGGCTGGGACTGGGAAGTGTTCCTGCCTGTTTCTCAGTCCCCATCGTCCCCCTGCTTTCCATGTGGAGCCACTCTCGGGGAGAAGACACCGCTAAGCTAAAGGGAACTGTGATGTGATGCAAAGCAGCAGCTCCCACGTTATGTCACTGTCTCCTGAATTATTCCACTTGAGTTATCTTCTCTGTAGCCTGACCCTTGCAGAGAGCCTTCCACACCAGCACTAGAAAGACAGTAAGATGTGAAGAAATCGTGTGTCTTTCCTACATCACCTCCCTCATAACATTGCTCCCAGCAGTTTCCAACCCTGCCAGGATAAATGAGGCAAACAAGCTGATCTCGTGGAAAAGTGTCCAATCTCACCCTGTTCCCCACTAAGTCGCCAGACCACAATGAGCTTTCACACACATTTGCTTCTGGCTAAATGTGAAGCAGAATAAGATCCGTAGCCTCTGCAGCTGGGATCTGAAGGCTGTGGGGTTGAACACAACTATCTCTGTCTGCCAAAGGCTTTACAAAGCCAGCAGTCTACCAAAGGACTGCAAAGAAGACTTGTTCTGAGGAACTCTATGACCTTAGGTTGACAAAACTAGTCTTCTGAGGACTGGATTGATGCCAACGGTTGTTTCTGACCTCGAAGCTGAGCCGGTCAGACTTGGTGGAGAGGCAGATTCTGGGGAAAAGGAATGTGTCTAGAATTTTATAAGATTTCCTGAACTCCTTCTGCAAAGCAGCACCAGCAGTTCTTTGAATTTTGAGTTCCTACACTATGAAGTGTGCACCCGTGGAGAGACAGCCCTTTGCTCTTTCTTGCACGCAGCATGTAGTACAATCCCAGTAACGCTACATTTACCCAGCATCTGGCTTTGAATCTAGGTCAGGACAGCTCTATCTCAAACACACAAGGGTTTAAAATACTCTCACCTGTCCTTAAAGAACCTTCGAAAACCAAACGCCACCAACTTCAGAACTGCCTCGAAGACAAAAACTATGGTGAACACATAGTTGCAGTACTTCAGGGCTTCATCCAGGGACTGAAAAGAGAGACACCAGTTAGACCAGTCCAAGCTATCCTTTCCCAGAGCCCCTGCAGAGGGATTGGCAGGCACAAGGGTGGCATAAGCGCAGAGATGCAAGTGAAGTCCTAAGAGCCTGCAGAGCTCTGTGACAAAACTGCACTAAATCACACAGCAACACTCAAAGAAAGGGTCAGACACTGATGCAAACAAAAACCTCATGAGCACTTGTGCTAAAGAGGACGATGGTGATCAATCCTCCTACTTCAATGCACAAATTGTTCAGAGTCTGAGAAAATTTTACCCCTTCCCCTAATAAAATTGACTTCTGCTGAACTGCCAGCCTTGGGTAGACTAAAAGCCTTGATGGATCGTTTCTTCACCCCAGCCTGGCAATCCTTAGGACAATGGTTTTGCTTAAAACAACTCAGAAAAATAAATAACTTTGGAGACAGCTTAAATCTCGCCGGCTTGAAAAATGTTACATCTCTAGAGCTGGGCAAAGTATGTCCATATTTGGTGCAACGTCCACGCTCTCTATAGAGCTGCTCTCGGAAGTCAGGAATCTGCAGTGTTTATACTTTAAGATGATGAGTGTTTATAAGGGATTTTGTTGGAGCTGTAGGCCAACAATAGCAGAAGAAACTTGCTGGGACCTTAAAATAGATAGGTGCAGAGTGAAATGGCTCTTTGGTTGCGTAGGGATTTGGGGAGCGGAGAGGGGAAGAGGAATTTAGTTAAACATAGTACAGGTCTCTTACAAGAAAAGAATGATAACAGGGAACACATCAAACCAGACACAACTGGAAATAAGATGCAATCGAGGAGTCTGCAAAGCAGCATCTGTTTTGTTGCCAGGGGAAGCCTCAGGCCACAGGAAAGCTCTCCTGATCTGTGTGATGACTGTGCTTTTCTGACCCCAGATAACATGGGGTGACCGTGCACTGAGTTTTTGGGAACAACAACTGTAAGTTTTTCAGATGCTGGCATTCCTCAGTCCCCTACTATCCTTAGTTTTGATCCAGTGCCTAAAATAAAATGTCAACTTAAAAGAATGAGGGACAATTTACTGTTTCATCCGAAGCACAGCTGCCTGAGCCTGAATTCTCATTCATGATGGTTTGCATTCAGATTTACAATGCTGTGTTTTCCACAACTATAAAACAAATACGAATAAGACCTAATCTGGATAAAGAACATTTACATGCTGCTATGCAAAGGGATTCTGGGGGCAGAAAGGCACAGAGTTGGCTGGCGTAAAACACCCAAGCTTACCCTGTGGCTTGGTACCCCCCTGGCTTAGCTTCCAGGAGGCATTTGCAGGTTACCTGGCAGACCATGTAGGACTAGAAGAGTAAACATTGAGCCTAGAGCTCCGCAAGTGATAAAGCGATGGAAGATTAATAGATGAGGCAAACAGACAGGCTATAGGATTTATGCCAAAGGTTTTCTTGGGAAAGAAGGATTTTATGGTACATAAAGAAAAGAAGGGTTGTACTTAAGAGTTGGCTTATTCTAAATTCATTGAGGAAAAGGAACGTTGCTGTGCATGCATTAACTTCACCTTTACATCTATTAACGGCGTGTTCTAAAGCTCTGGACTGTTTTACAGTCCGAGGGTCAGTCACAACTGGGATCAGGAGAGGAAATATTCAGCCTGGTCTTTCCCTAGTAAAAGTTTAGCTCGCTCTCCATTAGCCTTTTTCTCTGCTTTTTTTACACGAGAGAAGGGAAATGAAGCTTTTGGCTGAAGCAAATGCTTCCCGAATGGCAGAGCTGGCCCGGAGTTGGCTGGATTGCAATGCTGAGCCTGGAACCTGCCGAGGCTTTTGAACACCAGGGAATGGTCTCAGGGAAGCAGGGCTGGCTGCAGACCTCAACGGTATCCCAAGGGAGCAGTGGATGATCCTCAGGTCCTCTGTTACCCCGCACTGCTGCGTTTTGCAGCCAGGGAACACACCGAGGGCTGGCTCTTACCTTCGGCTGGTTGTAGTGTTCCATTGACATAGTGATGACGTTGACCCCAATGATGAAGGTGATGAAAAGGTCAAGATAGTGGCTGGTGCAGAGGGTGTGAATGTACTTCCGTGCTGGGGAATAGTCAGCGTAGTAAGGCCTGCGTTGGGCTTCTGCAGGAAGAAGAGAAAGAAAGGCAACGCAATGAACGCGGGCCCTGCCGCGTGGTGGGCAGCCACTGCAACGTGGCCCGTGGGTTGTGTCTTACACACACTCACATTCAGCATGGGGGAGAACTGATTCAAGCAAGCCACGTGAAACAGCCAAATGCTTCTACCTAGAACCTTCAAGAACCATAGTGGTGTTATCAGGCTGAGCCAGACCTCTTGTGCCTTCAGGAGTGACCTCCACAGCTTTGATAACCAGGTCTGGCTTTCTCCCAAGTGCTCTCTGTCCTTACTGCTTTTGTCTCAGGCTAGAGGACAACTTCTTCACTTAATGGGACTCATCACAAACCAGGAAGGGTGAGAAGCAGGATGGAAATGAGATCCAAAGCCAAGAGAAAAGCTTCAAACCCAGCAAAGCTACAACTCCAGTTTAGAGGAAAGGCTTAGGGCAGGTGTCATCAGTCTGAGCTTTGAGCTGCATCTCTCCTAATCCTGCTGATGTCAGGGATCTTCCACATAAGAGAAAAACATAACCTGAGCTCAGCTTCTCTGACAGAAGGTTTTTGGTGTATTTTAAAGGTCTAAAGAAAAACTCAGTGATGCCTGTGGCAAAGTAGAGCATATGCATGAGGGCTGGTAGCACACAGGAGAGCATCAGCAGCAACGGAGCGGGGTGCTCAGCACAAGCTATCAGCACAAGCTCCTCTGGAAATGTAAACCCAAGGGCACAGCTGTGTCTCAAAAGGCATTCAGGCTCTAACCACATGAATTTTCTATCTCTGCCTCTGGTCATGACTCCTCCTTTCATTTCTGCACATGACCAAGTTGCTGGGGCTGTTCCAAGGAGTGTCTGGACACTGCTCTGCGACCCAGTTGCATTTACTGCGTGTGTCTCTCTTAAATTAGACCGTGACCACAAGATGGCTGTGGGCACTTGGATGGAGGCAAATTCTTTTCAAACATAAGAAATGTAAATATTCAAAGAGTGTACTTGAGGTCAAAGTCAGCACGACTGTAGAATTCGCAAGTGAAAGAGACATGTTGGGTCATACCAAGTCAGAGCAAGATTGCTCTTAACAAAGAGGGGTTTTTTCTATTTTATTTTGCAAATGTTTCAGCAAATTCAGCTTTAAATACGTGAGGAGATGGAAAAAAAGGAGTTGCTTCACCTTAAAAATAACAAGATAAGTTCCAAAGCACTCAGTGCCCCTCTGAAATCATCATCCACTCCTCTCATCTTGCTAATATCTTTCAGATGGAGGGACTCTTGAAATGAGGGGGGTTTATTTTTTTGGTAGTGCAACCGATGCCAGATTAGAGTCCAAAACCCTAAAATAAATTGGATAAAGGGAAACTGAATCTGTTGCTCTCTTTCAACTGTTTTTTTTTTTTTTTTTTTTTTCTGGTAGTTAAAAGTAGAGTGGAGTGGAGGCATTTGAAAAACATTTCCTTCCGACCAGGGTCACCTAGACTTATTTTTTCTGCTAATGGGCGTGGAAGAACAAGATGAAAACAAGCCCAGTTGTTTTTGAATCCATTTTTTTGCTGTTGCTTTCACGTGCTTTAGTCCCATCTTGGACTGGCAGGGCTGTCTTTGCTACTGAGCTCTGCTAATCTTCCAGTGTATCTAAAAAATAATAATTAAAAGATTGCAGTATACTATTTAGTTAAGCCTGTGCCACGTGCTTTCATGTGTATTCAGGATTACAACATATTTTTTTTTAGTTATTTTTGGAAATGTCTTCCTGAGAATGCAGAAAAAAATCAGCTTGTTGGGAGGTCTGACAAGGTCCAACCAGGCTGTACCTGGTCAGCTGGTTGCTCAGAAAACTCAGGACAGGTTTAACTTGAGGTGGGATGAAGGAGCTTGAGGATTTCCTTACTCATTTAGGATGAGCTACACCCTTGAAGCCAGGTTAACAGATGAAAAAGAAACTTCTCCTGGGGGAACACATATAAGGAGAGCCTGGGATAAAGCTGACAACGCACTGAAACACATGCAACAACACGGTCATGCTCGGTGCAGTAACCCATGCAGTGTCCATTAGAGGAGATACCGCTCATGCCAGGCTAACGGAGGTGAGCAGGGGTGCGCAGGATGGACAGGCAGCTCCTGCACTTGATGATGCTGGTGTTAGGTCAGGACGATGCCATGAAGGCAGAGGGTTGTGGCAGGCTGAAAGCAGTGAGAGATCAGCCACACAGCAGCTCTGACTCCATGTAAGCAGGAAGGTGGCTGCATTTCAGAGCTCCAAGGCCCCTCAGCTCTGCTGGGTCACTGGTGACTCCCAGTCCCTTAAGGAACAGGAGTTTTACCTCAGTCAGCAGCACAGCAATGGCTCTGGCCTCCTCTCCATTCAGACAGACATTTTTACCTCTTAGTAAGAACACACTACATTATTTTCCCCAGTTTGGGTGCCAGTGGTCGCTGCACACACCTACTGCTACAGCCTGCTCAACCAGAGACATGGGAGCTGCAGGAGAACCTGTATGAGGAGAACAGAGGACCATGGGGATGTGGGCACAGCCAAAGGGGAACGTCTAACGTGGCATTACTGACAGTAGGCAAAATACAGCCTGTGCCTGGTTTCTCCAGGGAAATGATTTTTGGGATGAGACCCCATCTAGCAGATTTGGATCAAACACAGAGAACTATCCCTTCAGCTGCAGCACAGTTTGAAACAGTGGAAATGCAGGAGGGAAAGGAGAAACCATCAAACATATGCAAAAGGAAACCCACAGTCCTTCCTCGCCCCCGCTTCTAGATGTTGGCTAATGCTCGAATCGCACCTCTCTGCAGAGCATTTAAACTTCTTTGCTTATGATTCTGCTGACATGAAAATTAATGAAGCCCCGTCTCCTAGCTTAAAAGCCTTTAAGTTGGCATTCCAATTGCAAGCTACAGCTCCTCCATTATTCTCCTCTGCATGAAACATTAGAAAGCCCTAATGGGTTTATATGCATGCTTGGCACAGAGTAGCTCTATACCTGCAGCTGCCTGGAAAAATAAGCAAGATGGTTTGATAATTCCCTAGCTGGAGATACTAAACACTGAGATATGCAGTGCCCAAAATTTTAGTTACAGCTCAAATGTTTCTGCTGGATACAGAAGATGGTTGTGGCACCGAGAGCAGACTAATTTAAATACCACTGTGTGCAGCCCACGATTGTTCACCCCGAGGGAGAAAGGTTTACAAGCAGTGCTCTGAAAGGCAGCTCTGCTGGGTTGGAAAACAAAACTGGCCTCTTCCTTCTATAATGCCCAGACAGTCAAACTCTGTGTTGGGAAATGTCTCGGAGAAACACGGCGGTGGCCACACTCCTCTAGTACAGAGTGGAAATCAGGAAAAAGGTTTTTCCCGATTCCTCCCTCGAGGGAGGGGATTCTGCCCCTCTGCTCTGGGGAGAGTGCTGGGTCCAGCTCTGGAGTCCTCAGCACAGCACAGATAGGGACCTGGTGGAGCGGGGCCAGAGGAGCCCCAGCAATGCTGGGAGGGCTGGAACCCCTCTGCTGGGAG
>JANHGN010023823.1:0-43655 GCA_024605025.1 Megaceryle maxima | reverse complement strand
TTCCAAGCCCCCCGTGGAGCTGTGGTGCTGAGGGCCATGGGTCAGTGGTGCCCTGGCAGTGCTGGGGGAGTGGGTAGGCTCCAGGAGCTGACAGGGCTTTTCCCACCAAAATGCTTCTCCTGTTCCATGAGTCACAACTGAAATTCAGGCCACATCAACGTTTCCGAGTGAACAAACCCACAACGTATCACCCTAACCCCCTCAGGCTGAAGCGTGCGCAGACTCGGCGGCAGGGGCAGGTGCTGCTACTCACTGTAGAGGTTGTTGACCAGCTCCGGGTGCGTCTTTCCGCTGGACGTCCAGGCCATGGTCCTGGCGAAGAGCAGGCCCATGAGTGCGAGCGCGGCGCGGGGCAGCGGCCAGCTCATCCCACGCAGACGGGCAGCGGCCTGCCGGGAGAGGGGGGTCACAGCCAGCGCTTCCGCAGCCCCCCACAGCCCAGCCTGCCCTTCGCCTCGAAACGCAAAGGAGCTTCACGGTGCGCGGGGCGAACCCTCAGATCCAGAGTAGCCCGGCGACAGCCAGAGCGACAACAACCAACCACCGGCCGCCACCACTCTCAACCTTTAACCGCTCAGAGCGGCGGCGAAAACCCCCTTACAGGGCCTTGGAGCGGGCGCCGGGCAGCAAGAAAGCCCGTTACCGCCGGGAGCTGCAGGCGGAGGGAATGAGAGTCCGGGCGACCGCCGCTTTATTAGGGAGAGCTGAGGCCAGAAGGGACAGCCTCCGCGCCCGGCCCCTCCGCGCCCAGCCCCCGGGACTCACCGCGCAGCCGCCCGCAGCCCCCGCCGCCCGTTGCCAGCAGTAGCGGCTCGCCCCGCTCCGCCGCGCGCACAGGAGGACTTCCGCCCAAAGCCAAGATGGTGCCGCAGCGGAACCGGTTCTCCCCAGCGCGTCCTGCCGAGTACCCACCCTCCGCTGGGTGGCTGGCCAATAAGCGGCCTCGCTCCGCCGAAGGAGCGCTCTGATTGGTCACGCCCAGACGCTGGGCGACGCGTAGTATGAAGCTGTCGGTGCTTCCAGTGTTTACGGTGCGAGAGGCGGATGCCGAGGCGGGTGCGGGGACCGGGACCGGGACCGGGACCACGCGTCCCCAGGGAAGAGGCTCAGGCGGCCCCGGGGAGAGGGGGTGCAAGGGGCCCGCGGGGGAAGGGGCGGAGGGGCGGCACGGCACGGCCTGGCCTACCGCGCGGGCCCTGGCTGGATGTAAACGCGCCAGCCTAAGGCGTGCGATGGCGGGAGGCCCCGCACCCCGGGGCGAGGAGGGGTCCCTGGAACGGCTGGTGACGCGACCTGGGCAGAGCGGGGCGGACGGAGGGGGGCCGGGGGGAGAGAGGGTTCCCTGCCGGGTGCTCGCCAGTTAATTCCCCCGTCTCAGGACGTCGTGATGAGGACGATCGAGAGCGTGGACCCCACCGTCACCAGGTCCGGTGCAGACCTCTGGGCCGAGATCTGCCCGTGCCTCCCGCACCCCGAGCCGAAGGACGCTGGCCACGCTTTCGCAGACTCCTTCACGGACCCCCCCGCCGGCGGAGGAAGCCGGGATGGCGGCTCAGACGGTGCTGCCCCAACCAGCCCCAAGCCCTGGGCTCCCCTGAACGACTCCGCAGTCTATTTAGCGGCCCTGGGTGAGTGGCTGCCCAGGCTTTGGTCTCTCCCTTAGGTGCCTGGTGACAGTTGAAGTTGTGTGCGTGGGGTGGGGGTGCTCACAACAATGGCTGGAGAGGTGCCCTATAACTATTTAATAGAATCTCTGAGTTATTTACCAGGGGTACATTAGCAGAATTGAGAAGTGCAGTCATAGCTGCCACAGAAAGGAACTTTTTAGCAAGTACAAACCAAAGAATGTATCTTTTTTCCCAAAAAATAAGTGAAGGACACTGCTGTTCTTCTGTGAAGAGCCTGTAGTTGCACTGCAGCTGACCTAGGGAGAGCAACTGCATGCTGAGCTTGTCACAGAGCCGGTGCTTCTGTGGCACCAGGATATGTCTCACTCCTTTTATGGAGGCTCAGGAGACGCTTCTCAGCAGAAGGAACGTCATCAGATCACCAGTGTCACAGCAGTGAGACACAAATTGCTCTTCTGGTGTTAATTACAGCTGCAGTTCCAGCTTGTTCAGAAAATGCCAGTGGATTAGTTTTTTTACAAGCAGGCTCCAGCCGCTTTCCAACAGCCAGGATGAAAGCGCAGCGCTCGCACAAAGCTGCTCTTGTATATCCCAGCTAGGTCAGAAATAAACCTGCTCTCCTTCTCTACCTGCCCAGGATTAGGGAGTGCAGAATCACAGCAGCAGCCTGGCTGTGTGTTTGGACAGAGTCCATAATTCAAACCTTCTATGCTGCCAGCAACAGGGGCTTGGGGCATCGGCTCCCTTCCGTGGCACCGGGCAACCTCCGGAAAGCCCGATGGGTGGGCTGCAGTGTCCCGAGCTAGCCCAGGCCAGCTGGTGACAATGTGCTTGTCAGTAAATAGTGTGATTACAAGTCAGTGCCCAACCCAGCGTAAGGAGGAGACCATAATAATAGGATTTTGTGGACAGATTTAATGAAATTTTTCTTGTAGCGTTGTGTATTGTCATTGGATTACCCCGTGTCTGGTGAGGAGACTTTTCATCGTCCCCTGTGGCTGAGAACCTCACACTGCCACATTCCCTTAGGAGATACCCTAATAACAATCCTGCTGAGCTGGCAGTTCTCCCCTGTTTGGGCATTATTTGGATTCACACTACAGTTTGCAGTTAGTGTGATTTGTATTCCATGCCAATTTGCGTGGAAGCGGTGGGAACTTCGTGCCCGAGATCTGAACCTTCCTGTGTGATTTTGTGGCAACTGAATGGTCGGTGTGAAAGTTAAACTCAGGCAGAGCTGACTGACAGCATCAAACTTATTTTCTTCAGAAGCATCACCTAAAAATTATAATTAAAAAAAAGTGACACAGCCTTGAAACACAAAGGGAAAAAATGACCTTTAAAGTGACTTAGTCTCGCAAAGTTGATTTAACTTTTTTGATACAGAAGCCCAGAAACTTCTTTTCTTCCCTTTCTTGAGAACCTAAGAAAGACAGTACAGCCTCCTCCTTTGCCTCTTCACAGAGAGAAGACTGATGAGAATCAGAGGCCTGTCTGAGGAGGTGACCTCCAAGGACATGCTGCGCACTCTCTCCCAGGCCAAGAAGGAATGCTGGGACCGGTTCCTGCAGGAGAAGTTTGAGTCTGAGCTTTACATCGAGGGACACGACGCTGATGAGAGGTAATAAGCAGGTTGAGGAGGAGGGGTTACCTCTCACAGTGGGCAAATGGACTTCAAAACTTAAGCCAGGTTTTGTCAGGACTCGTGGGAGGGCACTGTGACAAAAGTAACCTCTGGTTGCAGCTCGGTGAAGTTGTCACGGGCTTTCTGGAGCTCTTGGATAACGACCAGTTGCACACGGAGCGTGCAGGGTCTGAGCTGCTTGGGCTGCCCACTGAATTTTGCATCCCTCAGACTGGGCCAATCCAGTGTGGGAATGACTGGAACCTGCTTGATAACACCACTGGTCACGTCTGGGGGAGGGAAGGGATGGAGGAGGGCTGTCTGATGTGCCTCAGACTGCCTTTTCGAACGCTTACCTTCAAAAGCCGACCCCCGGCCGTTCCCTGCGTCGGACGGGCCCAGCCAAGCCCCGCCGCAGGCACGAGTGGGAGCTGAAGCTCCTTATCCCTGTCCCAAGAGATCTCCCAGCTCTCACCCTTCCCCACCCCTCCAACCGTGCTGCTGCTCTCGCCGGTGCCCTGCACAGATGACGTGGGAATTAAGATGAGAGCCCTTTCCTTCAGCAGCCTCCCCTTTCCAGTCACTTCCAGTGCTCTTCAGATTCCCCAGTTCTGAGCTCACATTTCCCGTTCTTGCTGAAGAGATTATTTTTCTCCCTTGCAAGAAAAATCTAATGACGTGGGTTTGGGAGTTTAACTGTGAAAAAGAATCCCTGTTTGTAAGGAGGTTTTAAGATTCTTTCTTTGGCCAATTAACTACGGTGGGATTTATATCTAAAGCCAAGCTTTTGTGGATGTACGTGCTCCTTCTAAAGGCTTTTAAAGGCTGGGGGTGTTACCCAAGAACAAATTTTCCTCCCTAGAATTTGATTATAAAGTCAGAGGTCACTCCTGAATGGTGCTGAAGCGTTTGATTCTCACCCACCAACAAACAAGCCTTAACTTTTAAGCACACAGATAATTTCGAGGACATTACAGGCAGTTGTGGTGCTGGTTTCTTTGTTTTAACACTAATTTTTTTTTTGCTTCCAGCCCAGAAAGCTGGGAGTGGAATTGAGGTCTTGGGCTACAGACCAGTACTTCAAGAGCACAAAGGCTGATGTACCCACTAAGGATTCTTTTAAGAGAAAACAGAGTGTAAAACTTCTCCAACCATAGTTTAAAAAGCCCAACTATGGCAGAATGTCTTTGTAGAACGAGAGACTCTCCTCCCTCCCCTGAGACACGGAGCAGTCTCCAGGCAGGCCTTACCTGTGGCAGCAGGAACACCAAGAGCGGTGCCACAGCCCCGTACGGAGGATTCTCTGACGCTTCTTTTCAGGAGAGTTGTTGCTCTCGTTTCACTTTGTGCCTCTGCTTTCCCTCAGCACGCTAGAGCACCTGAAGCGATGGCTGCAGCCGGACAAAGTGGCGATCAGCACCGAGGAGGTGCAGCTCCTCATCCCGCCGGAGAAGCAGGAGAGCGAGGAAGACCCTGCGGCTGCAGAGCAGTGAGATACGCGCTGGCTGCACCAGAGCTGCCTCTCATCCCAGCCCTCACAGCGTTGTATCCGGTGACGGGAGTAACGGGGAGGGAGGGGGCAAAATGTCAATTATCAACCATTTCAAAACAAACAAAACCCAACACACAAACCCTTCGTCTCTGGAGCTCCAGAGGTAGCAACTGGTGTTTGTTATGGACAGGAGCGGAACGCCTGTGACTCAGCACCGAAATCGCTGGGCTTCTCCCAGCATGGAGTGACCTGATCATTCCAGTCTGGCTGCAAATCTCATGTATCTCACTGGAAACAGAGTGAACAGCAAAAAGCAGTTGTCTGGAAGCATCAGAACACTTCGTGGTCTAGAATAGAATAGATAAAAATCACTGAACCATTTTTTCTTCCTGTCTTGTACCTTTCTTAGTACTCACTTGGGCATTTTTTGTCTTTTCCTGCAAAATCCACTGCAAGGTTTCCTGTAGATCTTCATGATTTCAGACCAAGCTGGCCCTGAGCTCTGCCTGCAGGAGACAGGTTTTTCACCTACATGAATTCAGGACCCTAAAGGACACTCATTAAACTGATGATGTCGTTGTCACTGTCCCTGATTAACACTCCTCTCTATGTAATGTACCTCCTCCAGCATCCCACTTCATTGGCCAAACTGACAGGAGAGACTGGAGGGGGAGGATTTTTTTTCTTTTGTTGGTCACTTTGTACCTGTTCTTTTATCACCCTCAGCCTTTCCAAGTGAGGCTCAGATGAGATTCTGTATCGGGAAACCAAGAGTGATAACCGGGGAGGCTGCAAATAACTCATTTTCATCACAGACTTGCATAAAATGATCTATCTTTAAATATGTTTCATTGTTTTGCATCCCATGATTTCTCATCCCATGATTTCTCATCTCTGACCAAAGCATCTGCAGCCCCGTACTCGCGTGAGGCCGGTGTTGCTACCGCGCGCTTCCTGCCTCACAGCGACGCGGGAGGTCGATAGGGGGAAGCAGCACCCGCCTGCTGTCAGCTGAAGCTCCTCCAGGCCAGAGTTGGGGTGGTTCTGGCAGCTCCTGCACGCTGGATTCGTGCCCCGTTGGTGAGGTGTCCGTGTGGAAATGCCGGTTTGAAAGCAGCTCCTCGATGGACTTTCCTTGTGTCCCATCTGCACAGTTACAACCGGTGGTGTCACCTCATTCCCCAGCAGCTGTTCCTCTCTTGGTGCTTCTCCCTCAGTGTCATTTCCAGGACCAGCATTACCAGTATAACCACCCACCCCAGACTCACCAGCCACAGAAAACTCACCCTCGTGATGCTCCATTAGAACAAACGTGGTTTGTTTTTTTCTAGGGCCTTGAGACGTACAGCGAATCGCCACACACCAGCGACACAAGACTTGCGATTCTCTTGTTGGAGGGTGGCTTTTGTCATCTTCTAGATGCCCCTTTTGATTTATCTCCTCAGAGGGGTCTGCTCTCCTGCCCAGGCAGTGCTGTAACCCCCTTTCCTGGGACATCAGGCCGCTGCACAGGCGTTCCGAGTATCGGCCAGCAATGGTGTGCACAAACGGGGCAGTTTCTGTCTGTGCCATTCCACAGTCAGTACGTTTCCTCGTGTCATTAGCAACGACTGAGGACGCTTTATATTTTTGATTGATTCCCATTAAAGCTCCCCGAGAAAGAAACCTGGGGAAATAACTGTCCTGAAACACTTGGCACAGGACGTGGCGTTTCCTCTAGAGAAGGGGCCTCAGGGAGAGCAGCTCAACACTGCAATGTTAAAATTGTCAGCGTCCTGTGAGCGAGGGGCCCAAACCTGACCCCAGTGCTCAGGCACGCTGGGCACGAGGCCGGAGGAAATACCCGTTCTTGCTGCCTGGCTGCTGCTGGGTCCTGTCGGCACGAGGCAGCGAGCGAGGTCCCCAAGCACCCACAGCAGCACCTTTTCGGCGCAGGGAGGAGCGAATGTGACGAAGCACTCATGGGTCAGCGTTCGATGGGCATCTGCCTTCTGCTCAAGGTGTAGATCCAGTGCTGTCAGTTCACGGCCTCCTCCAAAGGGATCTTATTAATGTCAATAAATATCTGAGGGGCGGGTGTCAAATGGAAGGGGCCAGTCGCTTTCCTGTAGTGCCCAGCAACAGGACGAAGAGTAACAGCTATGAACTTCAGCACAGAAGGCTCCACATCAACAGGAGGAGAAACTTCTTTGCTGTGAGGGTGACAGAGCCTGGAACAGGCTGCCCAGGGAGGTTGTGGAGTCTCCTGCTCTGGAGACTTTCCAGCTCCTCCTGGATCTGTTCCTGTGTGGGCTGCCCTGGGTGACCCTGCTCTGGCAGGGGCGTTGGACTCGGTGATCTCCAGGGGTCCCTTCTAACCCCCACCGCTCCGTGATTCTATGAAGGCACTCTGGCAGAATCTCAGCTGGGATGTAAACAGCAGAATAGAAAGATCTGACCTGCTCCCTTAAGAACAAACAGAAGGCTTAAAAAGCTATTTTCTAAGCACATAAGCTATTTTTTTAGTCTAGTTCTAACCTAACCACACTCTTCCACAAGTAGCGTAACCCTGCACTGCTTGAGGGACAAGGTCCCGTGCAGGACAGGGGCATTCAGAAGACCTTGCACATGCTCCACCCTTTGGAGACTGACCCAAAAGAAGTCAGAGGAAAAGGGGCTGGAATGAGGTGCCTCAAAGCACTTTGGTGTTGAAAGCAGCACCACGACCAGTGAGCGACTACAAGAAAAGAGATCATCAGGCGATGGCTGAGGCCGGTGAGCGTCTGTGGGGTGTAACTGGCCGTAAGCACTCGCTAACCGTACCCACCCGGCACCAGCCAGAGCACAAACCCGGCTGCTGCGGGGAGTCGGGAAAATCCCGTGGGAAAACAAGCACGGGCAGCTGCCTCCAGCGGCACAATCGCACGTGCCAAGGTCAGCCCCAGCTGTCCGTGCTTGTCGTGCGCTGATAAAGGCGCTTGGTGGGATCCTCCTGTGCTTCCCAAGAATCCTGTGCAGGATGGGGGTGGAAAAAAGGCAGTTCACCATGTACTTGAACCGAGGGAATTGATGTGACTGAGGCAGGAGCAATGCTGAGAAGGTCCTGTCCTGCTTTGTAACTACCAGGGTCTCATGCTGGGAAGAGCTGCAGCCTGCTGTGGGAGGAAGGTCTGCACCACGGCTACCTGCTCATGATAAGGAGGGACATCTCCAGAAGCAGTTTCAGGTGGTCCTGCTCTGGTTGCTCTCTGCAGATATCTTGGCAGGTACCAGAACCTGCGCTTGTTTCTAAAAGGTGACCGACACACAGAGGAAAGGATAAAAATCACAGCAAACTGATTCCTGGTCATCATCTCTACAGGGTGGGATGGACACCAGGGTGTCACAGCAGATGCCCTAAGCACTGCTGCTCACACATCAGGGATCAGAGGGTGGGTTGCAGCTTTCAAATCCATCACTTGTTCCATCCAGAGACAGAAAGTCCTGGTGGGGGGCAATAGGAGCTTTGGAATGAGAACAATTTATCCTATGTGGTCTCTGGAAGCAGCAAGATGAGGCCAGAAAAGTTTTTCCCAGGAAAAGGACGAGCAGAGGGAAAAGCTCCAAGCATTGCTGCTGGGCTGTCCTGGCTGAGGTGTGTCCAGACCTGGATGAAGGCTCCAGCTGAGTCAGGTCAGGGACATGCTCTGGACTGGGACGTGCTCTGCCCCAGGACCCAGCGATTCATTGCTCTCCAGTCACGTTCAGACTCCATCTCTCATCTCAAGTGATCTGTTAAGAGCCTCCTGCTTTTCTTGTCAGATTGTTCGGCTCTTTAAAATTAACAGCAGCTCTCGGCCAGACTGTGATATGGAGACAAAGATGATTTTCATCCTGCTGATGATTTGGTGGTGACGAGCGCTCGCCCTGAAGACAGCTCTCCGCCAGCTTTAATAACACCAGCCCACGTCCATCAGATCGAGATAAATGAACAGCCTTCTCTCACCAGAAGCCCTGGGACCGGTCTGACAACTTCCATTCCTCTTACCCCCCAGAATTCTCATTGATGCCAATAATTAGTTTTATTTTTCCCCTATTTAAGTAAGCTATAAAAGAAAAGATGCTGCAGCAGGAATCAGAAGCTCCCAAGGAAAACAGAGCTGATGGGCATCAACCTGCTCCAGGTCTGGCCACATTCAGTAACAAGCAGCCCTGGCACTCTGCCCGCCTTTGTACCGGGCACAGGGTCACTGACACACCCGACTGCACAGCGAGGCCGGGGGAAAAGCAAAGATTCACTTTTCCTTCCACAGGAGAAATTTAATGGAAAAAAATCAAAGCGACAGAGCCCTGATCTGGGTGGTTCCACGACAGCCTATTTCTGAACAGCCCAGAGCCTTACGATTGCACCGTTTGTCCTGACGCTTCTGAGAAAAACGTAAGGTTTTCTGTTTCAGCCAAAGGAGGATGATTGTGCTTGGGGGAAGCGGCTGCTTATTTTTTTCAGGACAAACTTTGCAAATCCAGGGTGGATTTCCGAACTCCCTGGGCAGCTCTTCCTGCCATTCCCAAGGCAAATCAAAGCTGCTTCAGTCTGGGGAGTCATGAAAATGACATCATGATCCTGAAACCCCCGTGCCGGGTTTGCTGCCAGGGCCGAGCCTGCCTAACAACAGCCTCGCCAACAATTTTGGGGCACTTTGGGCCTGGGAAGGAGACTTTCTGTAGCTCTATCGCTCTGGGCTCCCTCTGAAGGGCACAAAGCCTTTAATTGATCCCGATCTGACCAATCTTAACATCAGCCCATGGCTCAGGTCAACAGGGTAATTAGCCCCGGGGTTAATTTCAGCTCTCATTACCACCAAATTCATCAGAACACTCTTGCGTAGTGTAATGGAAACGAAGTAATTACTACAGTCACTGGACACTGATATTATTGTTTGCCACTCAAATCTCATTAGGACTCGTACGTTATTAACTTCCTCCTGCCACTGAAATCAATACCAGAGCAATCCTCGGTCCCTCTTTTTAATCACACGATGCAACTCTGCTATAGTCATCAATGCCCAATTAAGGTGAATTTCTCCCAAACCCCCGTTTCTCGAGTCTTTAGCCGCATATCCATCGATCGCGGGGCAATTTGCTAACGAACCAAGCTGGGAGTCACTTCCAAAAGGAAAAATCAGAGCAGAAAAAGCAACTCTGAAGTGGCAGAGGTTGGACAAAAAGGTGGGCAGAGGACAAACCACAGCCCGTGTGAAGGTGGCAGAGGGAAGGATGCTCCCTGCAGACGGCAGCGCTGGAACGCCCCGCCCTGGCATTCGGCCTCCAGTGCAGGACCAACGCTGGGGCACTCGGCACCGCGCTCCCCGAACGCCGGCACCGTGTTCAAACCGCGGGCTCTTCGCTTGCACTTGGCCACAGCCCCTGCTGCTGCCGCCGGCCATGCCAGCAGGAGGGAGGCCACTCATCCCCACAGCCCCTCCATGCACTCTAGTGACCCCATCCCTCATCTCTGCGCCCGCAGAGGAGCCCCTGGCCGCCTGGAACCCGCTGCACCGCGGGAAAGCAAAGCCCAGCGCAGAGACACCCACGTAAGGGTGACGGGGAAGGACCCCGAGCAAAAAAAAAAAAAAAAAAAGAATTCCCTGTCATTTCCTTACGTAATACCTGGCTATAAACACACGGGCTTGCTTGGCAGAAAATAAACTGATGTCCAAGGCACTGCGCTTGGTCTTTGTAAGGCGAAGAAGACAGTGGGGAGAAGCACTGGTGGGAGCTGACGCCTGGCTCTCGGTCACGCTGCATCTCTCCGTCCAGCCCCAGCCTGCTCGTTCCACTCGGTTGTTGCTGTTTCTCTACTGATTTAATTACCTGAAGTCGCTGGTTGTCAGCTGGGTACCCGGCCAGGGGCTGACACCTCCCCAGCAAAGCCCAAACAGCCCCTGGTTGCCAAGAGCTGTGAGCTTGTTGCTCTATTGCACGAGGCTGACTCCAGGCACGATTTTTTAAATTTCTCCTCTTATTTCCATCTTTCAGCCACACGAAACCCCTCCTGCCTGCTCTCCCATGGCCACCCCATCACACAGGCTGCTCTCAGCAGCTCCTCCTGCCCCCCCCTCCAGCGCTCAGCAGGGTGAGGGAGGGGACACCCCATTTCTGCCACCGCTCCACAGCTTGGGAAGGTACCCATGGGGAAAAACCCCAAGCACAGGCAACACCACCAGCTTGTGAGGCTGTGGAGCAGCCAAGGAGACTGTTGAGAAAAATATTCCTGTTTTTGACCTACATCCTCCCAGCTCCCTTCAGCTGGGTGCCTCCAGGAGGAGTGCAGGCAGAGCAGCAGCTCCAGGGCTTGGTACTTACAATTTTGAGTGCCTCCTTCTCCCTTTTTTGCCCCGTACATGGTGCAGGATTGTTGCAATCAAGCTCTTCTGTGGGAGCAAAAGCACCTTTATACCATAACACTGAGGGGATAGAACCTCCTCACCACCACAGGCAAAATAAACCTGGCTGGAGTTTTTCCCCCAATATATAAATTCCCCCCCCCCCAAGTTCTGTGAAGCACTAAAATCACTATTTCTGAGTTTAGCAAACCGCTCAGCAGCCTGCTGGACTCTGCAGAGGGTAGAAAAACTGCTCAACATAAACCATCCCCCATAGGAGAGGCCGGGTGTGACCTTTTATATCTAATTGGGGAATTCATTTCACCTTCTGAAGCACCTCGGGCTGCTCCAGGCACAGCTGAGCCCCGGCCGCTCTGCCCTGGCAGCTCTGCGGGGTTTCACCGCGGGCTTTTAGCGGAGCAATAGTCCCAGCTCTGCGTGGGCATCGTCAGAGCTTGCCCGACCTTAAACCTGCTTTGAAGAACTGCTCCTGCAGCACAACTGCGTGTAAAATCTCTGGTAAAATGGAGAAAGCTCATTAAAATAACTCCAACCACCCTCTGAGGCTCTGCCCGTACAGCTAACCTGGGCTGGGCTGGGTTCAGCATGGCAGGCATCCGCTGGATTGAGAGAAATAGTTTTAGTGATTTCAGCCTCATGAATCACATGCCTTAAATCCAAAAAAAACTTTTTTTTTTTTTTGTGAAAACCTCCTTTGCTTGTGGCTGGGTGATGTGGTGGCTGGGTGATGTCCTGAGCCCGTACAACCAGCTTCAGAACTGAGATGTGCAACCCAAAGGGAGTGAACATGGATGGAAATCATAAAAGAAACGCATATGTGCCATTTTAAACCCCAGCAGCTGCATTCTGAGAGTGAACAGTGTGTGGAGAAATCGAGTTTATTCGGTTTTAAAGACATTTATAGTGTTTGTAAACACACACAGGAGGGAGCAGTCAAGAAATAAAAATCTAATCTTGATTCTCGTGTCTCAACAGGCACCACAGAAGCTTTTTCAAGTGTCTGTGCAAAGACCATTTTAGTGCCAAAGCTCTTTACCCAAGCTCTTAAAAATGTCCATATTGACATTACCTTGAAGGCAAATGTCTGTTGATTGCAAAGGTCCCATATTTCCGCGGTGCCTCTGTTCTCGTCCTGCAAGCCCCGAGGTTCTCGAGTGCATCTGCAATAAAAGGTGACCTGAGGTATTCCTGGAAAAGAGGGAAAAGTTGGTGATTCAGTGGAGAGAAAATCAGTTGCACGATGGCTGGTCCTGGCTCCCCTGCACATCTGGGCCAATTTTGCTTCACTTCCCAGCAGTGGGAAGCAGGGCTGGGGATTCAGCTGGGCGCAGGGAGCACCCAGCGCCTGTCAAGCCAGAAGTACCAGCACCGCTCCCAGCTGGCTGGATCCTGGCCTAGCTTGGGATTTCCTTTTCTCTCCATCAGAATATAAAATGCAAAATGTCACTTTTATTACCCACTTTCCCCCGAGGGCCATGGGCTGCTGCAGTTCCCCACCACCCCTCGTTGTCTCTGCCTCCGTGCCTGGCTCTTGCCGGCTCCTTGGCTGGAGCAGCTTGATTTCAGGGACAGGCTGATGCTGGTGTGTACGGGGGGTCAGCTCCGTGGGGCACACGCTGTACCCCACGCCTCTGCCACACACCACGGCTGGCTGGTGGCCACCGATGGCTGGGCTGCGCTGCGCTCACCCCGTGGGTGGGAGCCCAACAGCCCATGGTTGGAGCCCCCTCACCCCACCCTGCCCTTGCCCCATGGCTGGGCCACCAGCACCCTGTGGTTGGGTGCCCATCGCCCTACAGCTGGGCCACCTTTGCCCCGCAGCTGCCTGCACCCCAAGGCTGCCCTCACCGCCCCCACCCCGGGACCCCCGACGGGGAGGCCGCATCCTCTGCCCGGGAGCTGCGCTCGGTCCCTGCGCCCGCCCGCCCCTTATCCCCCTCCAGCGCCTTCCCCTCCCCTCGCTGCCGAGGTGGGGTCCCGAAGGTGGCCCCGGGGGCTGTCGGGGGCTCCCCAGAGCAGACCCGGAGCCGCCCGCCCTGCGCCGCTGCCGCCTCCGGGAGCCACCGGGACCGGGGCGGGGGGAGCCGCGGGTCCAGCTGCGCAGCGGGGCGGTGGGATGTGCGCGTCGCCGGGAGTACCGAGCACGGTGGGTGGGAATGTCCTGTTCCTGCACCGCTTAAAAGCTCAGGCACCGGCGCGAAAAAATCCCCGAAACAGCAGAACCCAACGGGAAAACGCGAGCGAAAGCGAACCTGAGTAGGACCCGCGGCTGCCGGAGCTCGCCGGCGCTCCTCCTCATCCTCCCGGGAACGCCGGCGGGGCGGAGCCGCTCAGCCCCCCTGCACCCCGGACAGGTAAGTGCGCTCCGAGCCGGGGGTCCCCCAGCGAGCCCCTGGCTTGGGCTCGCTCCTAGCTGGACACCAATAAGACAGAGATGCTCGGATTGGCACCGCAGGTGCCCAGCGCTGCGGATGAAAGACCCTCGGGATGCTCAGAGGGGCCGGCTCGGCTCCCTCCTTGGGGAACTAGGCGGAATATTTGTTCTTGACATTGATTATTGCAAGTTTCCATCCGGATTTTGTGTTTCTATCCCGGGCTGGGCACGGGGACTTGGAGCCGCATCGCTCACAGCGTGCGCTCTGCGTGTGCAGCCGTGGAGAAAGTAGAAAACAGTGATATCTTACTATTAATTACAGGGGCTACTTAATTATTGCTGTTTTGACTCCCCACCGGGAGATAGAAGAGTGCCTAGGTCCTGGTGAGGGGGATGAAAGGGTGCATTTGACAGCGTGGGGTCCGAGAGGAGGGTTCTGGTGGGTAATTCTTAATTTCCTTACACTTTCTGCTGGAATATATTTGACATCACCCCCCTCGTGCTGCTGTGAGGAGCCCGGGGAGCCACAAACTCCCTCCCGCCGCAAACCCTACACGGGAAGACTGGAGGGAAACAGCCGGGGAGCTCTGGGGGTGGTGGAGAAAGCAATAGGGTAAAATAACCCCCTGGGCTGGGTAATGGTGGGGTGTGGAGGGCTGGAGGGAGCCGGGGGATCAGGGAGATGGGGAGGACCCTTCTGCAGAGCCCAGGGACAGGGCTGGCGAGTTGGGGTGGAGTTGCGGGGGGAAATGAAAAGCAGAAAAATGCAGGACTGCCTTTTAGCTGTGCTTTATGTCGGCACAGCTCCCGGTTTACTTTTCAGAGGCATCTCAAGCTGCTTTCCTGTTGCTGCTCCAAACGGGCATCTTTCCGCAGATCTGTGCCCGGCTGGTTAACCATTTCACAGCCAGGTTCCCCATAGTCTCTGTACTGAAACTCCGCCGTGTCTGCCACGGGGGACGTTCCCCCTTAAAAAGCCACAGCATCCTTTAATCCAGCTGTTGTGTCACTACGGGGCTGTGTAAGAGGACCTAGACCCTGGGGATGGATTCTGCTGCCCAGAAGTACAACCAAAGCATGTCATTTTCCCCTCCAGGGCTGGCAGTCTCATCTCAGTTTGACTTCGAGGTGTGAAAGAGCAGCATCAGCGGGCCGACCGACGTCATGGCTCACAGCCAGCTGACCAACGACTCCTGGCAGAACGGCTCAGCCCCGCTCTTCACTGGCCTGGACCTCCTCCTGGAGCTGAAGCCCCTCTTCATCCCGCTCTATGTCACACTGGTGGCAGTGGCATGCACAGGGAACCTCTTCCTCATCCTCCTCATCGCTCTCACCAAGAAGCTTCACTGCACCACCAATTTCCTGATTGGGAACCTGGCAGTGGCCGACTTCATCATGTGCCTCGCCTGCGTCCCCCTCACCGTCTCCTATGCCTTCGAGGTGCGGGGCTGGCTCTTTGGGATGTTCATGTGCTACTTCGTCACCCTGATGCAGGCCACCACTGTCTTCGTCTCGGTGTTGTCCCTCACCGCCATCGCCATCGACCGGTACGTTGTAGTCGCGTACCCCATTCGCCGGAGGATAAGCCGCAGGTCCTGCATCTGCCTCGTGGCCTCCATTTGGTTACTCTCCATCATGGCCTCTGTCCCCACATCGCTGCACACCCACTACTTGGATCTCAACACCATCGGCCACGACATGATCATCTGTGAAGAGTTTTGGAAGCATGAAGAGAGAGAGCGGCTGCTGTACTCGTGCCTGATGCTCCTCTTGTCCTACATGCTCCCACTTCTGGCAGTATCAATCTCCTTCTGTGCCATCACCTACCACCTGCGGAGGAGGAACGTCCCAGGCGCTGCCTATCCCTGCCGAGACAAGTGGACCAAAACGAAGCAGAAGACCTTCCGGGTGCTCACCATCTCGGTGGTGTGCTTTGCTGTCTGCTGGCTGCCCCTCCAGGTGGTGAACTTCATCAGAGACATCGACGAGGAGTTCACCATCCTGGACAAGAGGTACGTCAATGTCATCCAGGTCTCGTGTCACCTGATTGCCATGAGCTCTGCCTGCTACAACCCCTTCATCTATGCTGCCCTCCATGACAAGTTCTGGTTCCACCTCAGCAGCTACTTCTACCGTAAGAAGAAGAGCTCCAGCACTACGTCCTGCAAGGCTTCTCGGTTCACTACCTGCTCCACCCTGGCAGATGCTCCCACCGGCATCTCGGATAAGATAGCTTTGCAAACTAGATTCTCTTAACTGAAGGACCCGAAGAGATGTTTTGCTTTTGGACTTGGTGTGCACATCTATTCAGACGGGATACAGGAGCTGGTGGGTGTCGATGGTGATGTGTTGCTGTTCACAGAAGAGATCTCTTGTGCCTGGCAAGGAGAGGGAGCACCAATGGGCCTTGTGGCCTCTTCTGAGCACTTCAAGGATGTTTTGTTCCTTGGGAACAAGAGGTACCTGAGAGCCCATGTACTGACACGCTGGAGCTGCAGCAGATGTTCCCACCTGACCCAGTTCAACAGGTAGTTGGAAAGACGTGTTGATGAAACAACGGTTGCTTGGCTCGTTGAAACAGAGCAACGGATGAGTATCCAGGTGACTGATGGACACACAAGTCCTGTCGTAATTCTCTGTAAGCCTCAGTTTTCAGAAACACCTCCTCATGGGCATGGCCAGCTGCCTCCATTCCTGAGCTTGCTCTGTGTGCCAAGGAGCAGCACCTGAGCCATATCCTGGCCATGCAGCAAGTGCTGTGCACAGGGCAGTGGGGCGGGGTAGTGGGGGCTGCTTGGGACGAGCCAGTGTGCCACTGGGATTTTAGAGACCTTAGCTCATGTCATGGCTGCACATGGAGTACATATCCTATATCTTGACTCGTGGCTGGTCATGGGGTATAGACCCTGTATTCTAAGTTCTTCACACTGAGGGTGGTGAGGCTGGAACAGGGTGCCCAGGGAAGCTGTGGATGCTCCACCACTGGAACTGTTCAAGATCAGTCTGGATGGGGCTTTGAGCAGCCTGGTCTAGTGGGAGGTGCCCCTGGCCGTGGCAGGGGGGTTGGAATGAGATGAGCTTTAAGGTCCCTTCCAACCCAAACCACTCTGTGATTCTCTACCTTGCGTCACAGCTGGTGTAGAGCTTACACCCGTATCTCACATCATAGCTGGGCGTCAGGCATCTACCCTACACCCAGACTGTGGCTCACAGCGTCCTACCTGAAGCACAAAGACATCTCCCCCCAGTCTATTGAGGAGGTGGGTCAGCTTCTAAGCAAAACCAAACACACATTGGGTGCGTTTGAAAAAACTCTTTGGAGAGTGAACGTCTTCATTGTGCAGGGCAAAGATTGTTCCTAAGCAACCGCCGGGACAGCAGCTCTCCCAGGTAGCAGTCAAACTGCTGTGTGTTTTCTCTCTTAAATTGCAGTTCATTGTTGAAGGGACAATATACAGTCAGAAATGTGCATTCTTCCATCAGGGACCGTGTGGGAACACGTGGCCACTGAAGGCAGATGGCCCCTTTTGAATGGGGGTGACTTTTGTAACCTGCTTGATTTGCTGAAGAAGCCACTTGTGTAAGCAGCCTGGAGAGTCCCAGTTTCTCCAGCTGACGGTGCTCGGCTGAACACAGGGATGTTATCGCTGCTCTTCGTAGCCGAGCAGGACCCTAGGGGATTGGGCACCCAGAAAGAACTCAGGTGACGTGTTTGCTGGAGAAGATGCCTCAATCTCTCTCAGGGTAGTCTGAGATCGCATATGTCCAAGCTCCTTGAGTGGAGATGGGAAACCTGGCAACGGGCTGCTCTGACCCAGAAACTGCCACGTAAAGGGTGGGTTTGGATTTGCTTGTCAGATGCTGTTTGGTGCCTCCAGATGTCTGGTGCATCTGTGGCCCACCAGCCAGGTCCATGTGAACTGCAAACTGAGAAGGCAGCATCCCTTTGTCCCCAGATGCCCAACTCGGTTTTAACTTCTTGATTTCCCAGGAGAAGCCTTTGGTGGCAGCCCACAGGCACCAGCAGCACCGTAAGCACCGAGTCTCAGGGTCATGACAGCTGCTGGCCACCCAAGGCCAGGCCTCTGTTTCACCATTTGCTGTTGTGCTCCGTGGGGCTGGGCCATGTACCTCCCACTGCTCTTCATGCCTGGGGACAAGGCTTTAAAGTCCCTGGGCAGCAGATCCCCACCACAACACGAAAGCTCTCCACAGTGCTGGCCATCACTCAAGCTTTCAGAGATCAGCTTGGTATCCTCTGGTGCAAACACAGCTGGTGAGACCCTACCAGGATCCCTGATCCACCCTCATTGTGCCCGGGCATGAGCTGCTGCCCACTCACCTCCCTGCTGAGACCTTTATGGTGGCCCTAGAAGGACCATGTTATCTTCTGTGGTGCAACCAGCAGAAGACAGGGACCCATCAGATGCAAAGTGACGTGGATGCTCGTGCTTTCTGGGGTGTACCCACAAAGCAGGTAACTCTGGGTGCTTCTCACAGCTTTCTCGTGGCTGCGCAGGGTTGTGCTCGGGGCTGGGGCACTTGTCCTGGAGGAACAAAGCAAACCAGAAGGTTCAGTGCTCGTCCTTCCCTCTAATAAAGGCTTAAAAAGCTCAGGCTGTGTGTTTGTATTGATTCAAAACCAACAAAAATAAGCTGCCTTGGACGGCAGCTTAATCACATCCCAGGAAACCATCCAGCTTGGACACGTTCATCTCTGCTGCTGTCACTGGCAGTGGATGGCTCTTGAGGGTCAGGCTGAGATGCAGGCTGGAGAAATGAGGCTGGCTGAGGTTCTGGGAGAGCTCTGCAATGAAACAGCTCCAGCTGGAGACAAGAAGTTGGACATGTTTGGTTTTTTGTTGTTTTTTTTTTTAAATGAGGTAATGACCCAAGCCGTGCTTTCCTTCACTTGGATTTCTCGCTACAGGGCTACAAATACCCCATTTTGGCCTGAACTTTGTCACTAGGACAGGGGCAGCCTCTGAGCCCCTGGACTCTCCGTGCCTGGCCAGCCCTGCCCCAGCTGGAGGCTTTGGTCCCCGAGCACACGGCCAGGATGTCACCACGGGCCGGGCCGTCACGCAGCCTTAGTGGCCTCTCCTGCCGGCTGCGCAGCGAGCGCTCAGGCAGCTGTGGCTTCACAGCCCCACCGCTTCCCCTCTGGCCACGGGACCCTCGCTCCTGATATTTGCCAGCAAACCTGCTTCTTGCTTTTACAAGGTGGTTGCACCCTCAGCCGAGCCTGTGAACTCCTAGCCCAAATTGTTCGGGTGTAGCTCAGGATGGAGCCAAAGGCGTTCACCACCCGGCCACGGCCATTCAAACCCCATGGACTCATTTTTTTAGCCTTATTTTGGCCTTGGGTGTTGCTCCACTACGCTTAGGGTGGCACAACCTCAACGGGTGGGCTCCCCAGGCTGCCTGCAGTTGGAAGGGACAGCTGGGATATTCTGATTCCCGCGTTGTGTTACATCCCCAGCTCAGGTTCGCTGCCCTCCTGCCGCAATCCCTGCCAAGGGCTCTGCTTCCAAAAGCTGCCAGCAGCGGAGCTTTTAACCTCCCAGAGCGTCAGCAGGCAACGCAAAAAAACTAATGAAGAAATGGTAATTAAGAGTAAAAGCCGTTTTTTAACGCTGGTATACGTCAGATGGATTTTTTCCGGGTTGAATTAGGGGGGTGTCCTACCACGGGGCAAACCCCAGGCGATTTCTCCTCAGCCAGCGTCGCTTTAAGGTCACCGGTGCTTTGCAGCATCAAGGGACGCTCCGAGCTTCTGAGGACGGGAAGCGCCGTCCCATCTTCCACTGGTCTGGGCAGAACAGAGATTTGTCTGCATTTAAGCCTTTTGATAGAGCCACTGAGAAGGCGCAAAATCGCCTGGAGGTACCAAAAACATTTCTGCCTCTTGCAGCATCAGCAGGACAATGGACCTAAGGAAGTCCCACCTAATCTGGGGCTAAGTGCTGGCAAATTTCCCTGCCCACCCAAACCCGGCTGCCACCAAACGGCCCTTGCCCGATATGATAATTTCTACCTCTAATTACCCCAGAAAAAACCCCAAACCAAACCGATAAGCAAAAGCGATGAAGCCGCCCGGTCCCCGCGGGGCTCGTGTTTCGTGCTGCTGAGCCCAGAGGAGCCTCCGCCGCGGCTGAATTGGGCTGGAATCGGCAAAGCGCTGCCGGTTGCTTTTTAAAATCAAAGTATTTCAAACTTAACCGTTGTTGTTTTGTTTCCCTCTGGGATTTCGACGCTGATGCCCCCCCCGGCCCAGGCGAGGCCGGCAGCTCTGGTTTCAGACCTGGGGGTACCGTTTCCCAAGGAGACGGACAGACCGAGGCAGCGCCGGAGAGAGGACGGACAGACGGATTATCTGCCGAGCTCATCTTCTCGGGGAGGTTCCCAGCTGAGCTTTTAGGGACGTGGCAATCGCCGTTTCTCCGCCAAGTGCAGCTGCTGCCTGTGAACCAACAACACAAATGAACCCTAAATAACGGGAGAATTTTTGTCTGGATTATTTCAACCCTCGCCTGCTCCAGTCGAATTCCGTAGCCAGTGTCAGACGGCGCAAACAGGAAGGCGACGGTGCCTCTCGTCCTGTATTTTCTGCTCTTGTTTTAGAGAGAAGCGTGGGTCTCCCTGCGTCGATATTCCTCCAGCCTGAAGCTTATTTTATTTCGCCACGTGGCTGGGAAGGTTTCTGCTACACAGGGAAAAATCAGGCTCAAAGCCCACGAGGAAAACGCCCCCCCCCCATCCTTAAAAGTGTGGAAAAGTAAATGACTAATAAAAAAAAGACAGTGCTGCTGCAAATGGAGCTGGAGTGGCCGGGGGGGTCTCGGCCCAGCCTTGCGACAGACCCCGGTGCCAGGGCACGATGGGGCTTGCGCGGGGTTTGGGTTGGAAATACCCAGACGGCTCCATTCCGAGGGCGGGTGGGATGCCGGTGGGCAGGTCCAAGAGGGGTTCCTGCTGTGAGTGGGGGCTCTGCAGGGGTTTGGGTGCCATGAGAGCTTCTCTTGGAGAGAGGACCAGGGTATCTTTTCCCTGCTCCTTCCCTAATTCATCTTTTCCCGGCTCTTTTAAACCACAGGGCTGGAGTCCTTCAGGTGCCTACAGGTCTTCTGGGACCTCCCCTCCCACCTAAACAAGCCCATCCCCGCCTCAGCCTGCCCCAGAGGGAATTCAAAGCATCCACGTATCACACCCATCTCTGGGAGGTTTTCTCCAGCTGAGGCTCATCTTAAAAAAAAAAAAAAAAATAGAGACTTGTGCTCAGTAGGAGCAATTTTCCGTGCCAGGTGAGTGTCCCCAGGAGGAGGGAGGGTGGCCTGGGGCTCTCCTTCCCCCACCAAGACCCACTCCACCTGGCTGGGCTGCTTTGGGTTGCAGAGCTGCCGGGAGGAGGTTTTCCTTGTGCTGAACGCCACACAGAAATCCTCAAATCTCCATTTCATTTATCCTGTGAGTCAACCTAAACCTTTCAGTGACCTTTCCAAGTCATTAAGTGCTGTGGGAATGGTGGGGGAGGATCTTCTCCCCCGTGCCCAGCCTGGGCTCGCAGCATGCTCTGCCTGCCACCCCCTTCTCCTGATGCCAAGATGTTGCTAGCAAAGCCTGGGCGTGCCCGCTGATACAGGGGGGTATCTTTCTGCTTTAAGATGAGCAAAGGAAGGAGCTGGGGACAAGTTTTGAGTCCTGCTGGGGCTGTGGGACCTGCACCCCAAAGTTGTAAGCCCAAAGCCCGATCCTCCAAGTCACAGTCACCTTGGGGCGAATGAGGCTGGAGCATCTGTTGCCAGATGGATGTTTCCCTGCTCTTGCTGTTGTTCTGAGGCAGGAAGAAGCTTTTCCAGACTTTATGTGGATTGTTTCCCCCCTGTGGGATGAAGGTCTGGAGAACATCATCGGTGTGCAGCATCTAACACTGCTCGGGGCTTTACGAGCCAGTCTCTCCTCCAGCTTAATCTCACAGCAAACAACAGCCAACCCCAAATCCTTCTGACCTTTGCCTAAAGATGCAGAGAAGACAAACCAAAGACTTCCAAGAGCATTTGTGCTGTTGAGTTGTAAATAAGGAACTGACTCCAGCGTCAGCCCTTATTTAACTATCCCTCTTCAGCAATTACCCATCTGGAAGGATCCAGATGCAGCTGGGACAGGCTGGGGCTGCTGCTGTCCCCAGTGGCTTCAATTATTTTTGCCTTGAACACAAACCAAAAGAAACTCAAAAAGTGACAAGAGCAGTACAACGACAGAAGCTGCAGGTTCTGGTTGTGGTGGGAGGAGGGGGGTTTTCCTACAGAGTGAGGTTTGTGGGAGCGAGGAGCTGGCAGTGATGATCTTTCAGCTGTGTGCAGCTCTATGGACCACGCTTGGTCTGCTCAAGGTCTCATTTAAGATCCGGGGGGTTAATGAAGCCATTGTGGCCCATGGGATCAGGGGTGGCTGCTGTGAAGCTCAGCTCACCCCTGTGTCCATCGTGTCCTCCAAAGGGGTGACAGCCCGTCCTCCCATGGTCTTATCCCCCATGAGCGTGATGGATTCAACCATTGTGAGAAATGGAAAGAGTTGGAGCACAAAACCTTCTCCATCATGTTCTTTCACCCAGAAGTGGGCTTGCGTGCCAGCCATGGCCACGCCGGCACACCTGGAGAGCAACGGAGGGGCAGCTCTTTTGCAGCCCAACGATGGTTGCCATTCTGTGCACCGTTCAGTTTCATCTTCAGGGGATGAGGACACGGCCAGAGATGCAAACCCTCTTCTTCCCAAGGGCCGCTGAGAAATGTGGTCCAATTCCCTGCAAGGTTCTTGCAGGAAAATAACATCCCACTGTTTGCCCAAGATCAGACTGCTAACATGAAAAGAAGAGGTCCCCCTTCAGCAGGGCCATTTTCTTTCCCTATTAATTTCACCGACTGATAAGATTCCCTGTAGTTCCCAAGTCAAATCCAGCCTCTTCTAAATTCAAGGCTGTGCAGGAGGCATTTACTGGATGGGCAGAATTCACAGAATCTGTGCTTTATAAAAAATTGATAGCTATGAACAGAGAGCAGATGACTCTAGAAAATGGAAGGAACTGGGGCAGGATCCCAGCCCTTCCCTCTCGCAGGGTTTGTCCACATTTCTTGCTGTTTTCTCCCACTTAGTGTTAATTAAGGTAAAATGGTGGTGATTTTATTGCTTGCCTTGGGCTATCAGTCCTCCTGAGAACCCAGGGGGAAATCATGGGCCGTTAGCCACTGTCGGTTCTTTTTCTCTTCATTTCCTTCCAGCACAAGCTCTATTACATCACTCTTAATTAAAACCCTAAATAATTGCCCTTGATAAGCTCTTCTTGGCCTTCCCCCCCAACTCTATCTCAGAGGGGCTAATTCAATAAGGTGGGTGCCTTTGGAAGGGGAGCCCCACCACCTGCTCATTCCCATCACCTGAAACAAGTTACCTGTCTACAGGACCATTATAAAAGACCTCTCTCAATCCCAGAGACTTGACCTGCAATGTGGACAAGGTTTCCTCTTCTATGTTTCCAGACTAGACTGGAATTCACAATTATTGAGCACCAGGAGAACAAATCCTCACCCCCAGGTTCCCCGTTGAGATGTTTTGCTCATCTCCCCAAATTACATGCAGGAAATGGGAAAACTGTTGTGCGAGGGTGAGCTAAACCCCGAGTGGTTTCTGAGAACACGCTCAGAACCACTCCAGAAACCCAGCAGCCAGTCTCTGATTCAAAGAAAGTGGATATATAAAGAAGAACATAATTTGTTTGCTTAATGAAAGTAAATTAGATAAATGGGTGATAAAAAACATGCTTTGAAGGCTGGTTCTGCAGAGCTTTCCTCAACAAGATGCTGTGAGCTTTAGCTACCAGAAGCCAGTGGGTATACAAGGGATAATTTTGTTGAGCCACCCTCCAATATTAAGACTTTTACCAAACATTTGGCCTAAGCACGTTTCCTCCTTTCAAACTCTCTTGTCAGCTGAAACCTGGTTGATAACCTAGGGCTGCTCCCAGCTCAGTGTTGCTCTTGGGCTCAGCAACAACCTCCAGAGAACCTTTGGACAGCCAGGAGCTGAAGAGGGTCCAAACTGGCCAAAAGCTAGTCAGCTAAAGGGGATTTTAATTAGCACGAGAGTGTTGGCTGCAGGGTATGACCTTGGTGAGCAGCTCTCTCTGCAGTTCACATTCTGGTTTTATCAGTTGATTTGGGAAAACAGATCAAGACGTGGGGTCAAACTGATCTGGGGTGGGGTCTTTGCACATGGCAAAAGTCCACTCACCTCTCGATCGCCCGCGTCTCAGCTACAGTTCATTTCTACCACAGACAGGTACTTACAGACCTCGTGATCCTCTTCTCTAGTGGGATTCGGTGGCCTGCAGCTCTCCCATCTGCTAGAACATGGGCCAGGAGCTTTTGAGATCATCTGTTCTGTCATTGACTTGGGAACTGGTAATAGTGCATTTGGGTGGATTCCCGTCTTCTTTTTGTTCACGTGTTCCTTCTCAAACTGATTAAAATCAGTGATTTTCATAGTTCAGGCATGTGACTTTAGCCCACCTGTTTTGAGTCCGTCTGGTTTTGTCCTCCATGCCCACCCTCTAGCCTTCCGCCCACCTCTGGTGACTTGGTGGCTTCTTCCTTATACTCGGGTTCCCAGGATGCTGGCACTTCCCAGAGTGACTTGTCTGAGGCCACCTCCAAGGGCCACCCTCCCATCACAGCCCTTTTTCCCCAGCACAGCCCCCAGCAGCGGTTTCGGGCAGGGATGTCCAAGCAGTCCAGGGATGGAAGAGCAACCACACGTCCTCTGCAGCCTCCCGCTCATTTCTCATCTCTCTCTGCCTTGGGTTGCTGAGAAAGATGGAAAACTTTCTGAAGCAGAAGGGTACTGCCAACAGGGTGCTCCTTCTCAGAGACCTCCAAAAGGGAAACTTTAAAGACAAAACCCCAGAGGGATGCAGCATCAGAAGGGCTCAGGCTGTTCAGCCTTATACCCTCTTTAGATGTCTACAGCTCTAAGAGGAAGATAATATTATTTATTATGGTGACATCCTTCAGAAAACACTCGAGAGATTATCATTTGAAGGAGCTTACCTATAAGCAAGGTATTATTCCCATTATTTGGTTACCCTTCTGGCTTCTCCCACAGCTGCAGATGATGAGATCCTTTGTCCCGCCTTTCAGACCAAACTGAGATGCAGCATTAGCTATAAATGTACATGAAGGATCACTGAGGGCTTTTTTCATGTGCACTGAATCACCTCTTGGAAATTTCCTCCTTTGTCTTCCAGTGAGGCTCGGCAAACAAAATTGGCCTGGTAATTTTCCACACTGGTTTTAGTCTCCCCCTACACACACACACCCTGCCCCCCTTGTTATGTTTGTTCTGTCTTGATGTCATCAGTGATGAACATGATTGCAGTTGACAAAACAGCCAGTAAAGGAGAACTGACTCTGCTGAACTGGGATCATTTGACAAATTTCATTTGTGGAGGATCTCAGCTGGAAAATGCCTAGGAATTTTATTTTATGACTGTTTCCTGGTTTACTAAGAATAATATTACAGCTCTGGCCAAGGATTCCTTCATTTCTGTTTTCCTGGACAGGTCTTGCAAAAAAGCTTTTGCATTTCTCCGTGAGCAGAGATTTCATGGGCTGCACAAGCTGTGCCCACCTCCTCCTTCCCAGGTCTTGGTTCATGATGAAGAGGCAGGTCTGCAACATGTAGAGGAGTAAACTGCGATTATTTTCACTTCTTTTGGCTAAAAGCACAGTTGCTACAGCTCAGGCCTCCAGTGGTAACACTTTCCCCGGCACAAAGGCAGCTCTTCTCCCCAGTCACCTTTCCAAGAGGTCTTCTCTTTACTTACAAACACAACTGCTTTGAAATGAAGAAAAGACAGCTCAGATGAGCAGCAGCAGAAGGCAAATGCATCTACACCCCACAGAAGGCTCCCGGCCACAGCTGGAGGTCATAAATAATGTGAGAATTAAGAAACGTGGAAGCAGAGAGGGCAGCTGGGCAGGCACTTGGACACTTTGAAGTTGAAATATCCACCCTGCCCGAGCTCGTCAGCAGATAGACGCGCTGAGCCCTCTCCTCAGCTGTCTCTGCTGACGTCTGCTCGCTTAGCTGTCATCCTAAAGACTCTTTCTGGCTCTGAGCTGCAGTTTGACTTTCTTATTAATGAGGAGCGCTGCAGAACAAATAGCTCCTGCGCTCCCCTGCGCGCTGTCAGGGGGAGGCAAAGCCGCCAAGCCCCCGAGGTGCTGCTGGCCTGGCTTCCCCAGCTACGTGCCAGATTTAAATGCTTCTTTAATGTCACTCTCTCTGGTGATGCTCTTCCTGGTGGAAATGCTGTTTGCTTGGCCTGTTGTCACCTTACAGCGGTGGGACGCGTGGTCGGCGGTGCCCGGAGACACGGAGGAGGCTGCGGTGCTCCCCGATGCCAGTGAGGCAAAGTGAGGGGGAAGCTGAAGCAAGAATCTCACAGAATCACAGAATGTTAGGGATTGGAAGGGACCTCAAAAGATCATCTAGTCCAACCTCCCTGCTGGAGCAGGGTCACCAAGATGAGAATCTAGGTGATCAGGGGGTGCATGTTTTGGAGCGGCGGGGCTGCCCCAGCGGGGTCCCTCGGTGGCTGGTGCTGGTGAAGAGCTGCCCAGGTGCAAACAAAATCCCCCTTCCCTCCCATCTCCCCAGCTTGTGCTGAAGCTCAAAGCCCCAGCCGACCCCAGAAGTGAATGCTGCGCAGTTCCCAGTAACACTGAAGTGCTCGGGGCTCAGCAGAAGTCAATGGGAAAATCTAATGGCCAAAACCCCTTGGAGACAATGTTCATCTTGAATGAGAAGCAGTTATCAAGGTGGAAGGGCTAAGAAGGTGCCCCACCACTTCTGCTTCTCTTGCATCAATGGCAGAGAAATAAAAATAAACCCATCCCTGCTCCATTAAGTTATTACAGAGATGGGAATCACCCCACGACGGTCACACGACAGAAGGCAAGAACTTCCACAAGAGCCCCATCACAGACCTGAACTGACACAAACCATCCCTCGGACGAGCACGGTGCTTTCAGGCTCCTGGAAACGCTGCAAATAGCTGAGAAGAGCAATCTCTGCAGAAACAAGGAGCAATGGCTTCTTTCCAAAGATGAATCACCTTCTGTGCATGCTGG
This sequence comes from Megaceryle maxima, assembly GCA_024605025.1. NCBI lineage: Eukaryota > Metazoa > Chordata > Aves > Coraciiformes > Cerylidae > Megaceryle > Megaceryle maxima. The sequence goes on along the minus strand of JANHGN010023823.1, from coordinate 16,985 downwards.
ATAGTCGAGGACGCATGTGGTTGACCTTAACTGGCAGTGGTCTGGTCCTAGCAACTTGTTGGTGTTCCCCAGTACAGTCAGAAGGTCCAGTTATGGTCCCTCCTCCTGCTTTTTGGCAGGGGACAGACTGTTTTGGCAGGAGCTTGCTGGTCCTCCACACAATGATTTTGGGATAGTATCCCCATCAGGATAGCAGCAGCACCATGGAGAGCCTTGAGGAGCCCACAAGTGGGAGAGGTCCAGGAAAGGGTCCACCACAGTGATGATGGCTTCTCCCGGGGTTCCACCAGATGAGAAGGGCTCGTCGTACCCTTGTCATTTAGGCTTGAATGTGTCATTTTGCTCTGCTAGAAATTAATCTCCGTGGCTTTGCAGATCTTAACCCTGAACTAGGGAGGTCACAGCCTCAGGTCCTGCCCTTGCTACACCAGCAGTGCCATCCAGGATGCTCATTCCTTGGCCACTGGACCTTGCTCCTTGGAGTCCTTTCTCTCCATCTAATGCAGGTAAAGAGGGAAGAGTCACATATAAACAGGCACGCAATGCTTCTCTTTACAGTTCCCACTTTCCAAGGGTTATGAGGGTCCTGAGCAAGAGGCTCAGGCTGTAAAGGGGCTGGAGTTTCCAGGAGATCACCCCTCGAGCAGCCACTTGGCCCCATTTCTGCTTAGCTGGCAACAGCAGCCAAGCTGGCTTTCAACCATCTCACGCTGTCCAGCTCCTCTTCCAGCAATTTGCTCCCTGCCAGACCCTGTGGGACTTGGCAGGCCAGAGAGCTCCCACTTCTGCAGAAATAAGTAATTGACTCTGTGGAAAAATGAGTCATGCTGTTTGGTGGAGGCTGCTGGCTGCATCAGGCTGCTCTCCAACTGCCTCACCCACCGCTGCCAGCTCCAGCCACCTTCCATCACACGCCTCCCACCTGCAGAAAGCTGCCCGGCAAGTTGCTGAGCTCAGTGCCAGCCCCAGAACACACGCAGCTGGGCTGGTGTCCCTCACCCACCTGGCCTGGTCCTCTGGTTTCTCCCCTCCAGGCACGAGATCTCTGTTAATTGAATTATACAGCCTTTAAGGAGATTTTTTACGCCCTGCACGGCTGCAGAGCAGGGAGGCAGAGGGATGAACATGCTCAGCAGGCACTGGAGCATCATCTGTAGATGCCCTGGTGCTCCCTGGAGTCACGGCTTTTCCCTTGGGAACCACCATCGGAGGTATCCTGGAAATGTCTGTTAAATAGCAGAGCTGTCACGGAACGATCCAGCTCCTTCCTCCCTCGGTCGCCGCAGGATGACAAGAAACAAGTTGCTGACCAAGCAACACACCTAGCAAATCAGTGCCAACACATCTTCGCTCCCGAGCCCCAGCCTCACTTTCCCCCTCGGTGCTATCTTTGTGTCGGGAAGCTGGTACCTTGCATTGCCAGGGCGAGCTGGGGAAGGGCCAGCGCTGCCTCCAAAATCCTGATAAACTAAATCATCTCCCACTGGTACCCCAGGATCCAGCAAAGCTTCGGAAGCAATTGGGATTTCAGACAGAGCCAAAGCCTGGGGAGGGAAGGGGCCCCGGGAAAGCCCAGGGCAGCAACACCTCCATATAAAGACGTGGAGCAATTCAGGGCTGACCAACCCCCATCACACACAAACCTCAACCCCCAGTGATTTCTACTTTTCTAACCCAGAGGGACCTCCAAGGGATGCTCAGAAACCAGGTGCACCAAATCCAGCATCACCCTGGGTGGCTCCCAACCAACCAATCGTGTCTCTGCCAAGAACCTGGGAGGAACTGGATTTACTCATGTTGAAATTCGTGGGGGGAACGACTCTTATTGCCTCCTGTGTTTCCTTCCACGTGGTTGGTACCAACAGACAAAAAAGGCTTCATGCTGCAACTACCTGGAGCAAGTGTTTAATCCCTTTCTGGGTTAATAAAGTGCTAACGGCTCAGCTGCAGAGAAGAGAGACCTACTGGGGCTCAGCCAAAGGGATCTTTGATTTCCAAGAGTTAAGGAAGAGAAAGTCGAACTGACTCCAGAATAAGTTAAGTGCGGATACACCTGAGAGGGGGAGCTTGGCTAAATCACTGCTCAGCTCCAAAAAGCAGATGGAGATCTGCAAAAGAGCTGTCTCCCAGGCAGACAAAAGGTGATGATGCATCAACTTGCCGTGGAATGACCATCCCACATGGCCTTGGGGTGCAAAGAGAAGAGCTTAAAACACCCCAATGGCTTCAGAAGATGCCTGTTTCTGGGTATCAAGAGCAGTGTGTCTTCTGGGTGCTCCAGGTGCTCTTGGGGATGGATGGAGGGGCAGCATCTTCTCTTTCCTCCTTATTTTGCCTGGTGAATTTAGGGCTTGGGAATCACTTTGGGCACCACCATGGCCCTGAGGGCTCAGCCTTGTTAGGGCTCACATGGGCTTGTGAGTAATCACCTCTGAAACTCAACCCATTGTTTGCAAAACACCTACCCAGCGTCACAGCATCCAAACACTCACCCGGGGTTTGTAACCTATACCATTCTCTAGGGCCTTTATGATTCTATAAATAATGTATAGAATATAAAGCATAAATATAAATACTACACAGAACAGCTTATTTTTATTCCTTGGACAACTTCTGTTGCCTTGCAAAATGGACTTGCTCCAGCCCATGCTCCTCCCCTCCCCTGCTGCCCCTGCCAACGCTTAAAAGCCTGATTTCCAGCGAGCTTGGCTAATTATTTTGCTTAACTCAAACAAATCATTCCATTTAACTCGAAGCTATGAGCCTACGACGAGAAACCCTCTGAGGGCTGGTGCTGAGAACACTGCCGGTAACTCGGTAGGTGGCAATTTCCAGGGCACACGCTCTGTACCCGGTACCAGACAGTACCACTGGCTTTATTGCTCAGCTCAGACCAGTTGAGTCCCAGTGTCCCTCGCAGCACAGAAGGGGCAGCGGGGAAGTGCCCCAGATCTCGTGGGATCAGGCAGACCGAACATCTCCCCGTGGACGTCACCGCCCCGTGAAGACCCAGATCCTCAGGCAGCGGGGAATTGCTGAGAGCGCCGCAGCCCATTTATGAATGCGCCCGTTTCTGTCTCGTTACCTATTCCCTCGGCACCTCCTCCTCCTCCTGCGCTCGCTGCGCAGTGGAGAGCGCGTGTGGTAATTCCTTTAAGCACAGCAAGCTCTTGCTGCAGCAAATTAATGAAGATTCTCAAGCCCCAGTTTACTTTTTGTTCAGTTAGTTTACCTTTCATTCAGCTCCCGTAGCAGATGGGAAGAAGCTCCTTAATTATGCTGCACGGTCACCACGTCCCCTCGCAGAGAAAAGTCTGGCATTTGCTGTACTTAATTCTACGTCGCTGCCCAGGCTGGCGAGGAGAGGTGGGGTGCCTCATGCCAGTCCCCAGAAACCTACAGCCACATCACCCAAAGCACTCCTGGCTCGGTACCACCGCCCGGGGCTCTCCCAGGAGCTGTGCAGGGACAGGCCCCCCACAAAAAATCCCACAACCGAAACCTCACTTTAATATCCATGTTTTCAGGGGTGACAAGGAAAGCCCAGGTATTTGCTGCAGCAGGGTCAAGGTTTGTCCTGCAGTCCCCGCTTTGCTGTCTCTGGCAGCAGTGAACTCGGGCTGATCCTGCAGCCCAAGGGCAGATGTTCCTCCACGGGGGGGTCCGACTACCGTGGGGTCCCATGTGGGGGGTAATTTCTTCAGCCTCTGGATTGTCTCAGCCAATGTCCTGGCTGCTAATCGATGCAATCAGGCTGAGGACATGCGAGTGGCACCGCAGCGTGTGGGGTGCCTGGCACTCATTTCAGTGCTCTTTCATTGTCATAAAGGTAAAAGCTGCGGCTGGTGGCTCTCTGTTGCTATAGGAACCCAGCAGCCTTGGGGGGAAAAGCCAAACTGCTGCACCATGCAGCTCCTTCAGCGGTGGCAGCGGGGGGCTCTTGCTGGCGACCCACCTCCTTATCCAAGAGCAACTTCAGGAGGCCAAACGCAGCAGTGGGAGGTCTCCAGCACCGAGCCCTGCTCGCTTCCACTGCAACAGCCACGCTGCAGACCTTGTACCTACCCTGAGGTACCCCTCCCCAAATCTGAGCCCCCCAGTATAGGTGCCTGGCACAGAGCTTTCATATGCCTGGTTGGGAATAGCCTCAGCTCAGGTCTAAACCTGCCCAGATGTTGTGCTCTGGGGGTGCCTATTTCTCTTGGCCATGAAAAGACTGAGGGGAGCCTGTTCAGCTGCACCCGTCTCTTGTAACCATCTAAACTTCAGTGAAACCCTTCCCATTCTGTCCCTGTTCCCTGCAAACCTCTGGATGCAGCAGTGAGTTCGACCAAGGCATTGAAACCAGAGGCGTCCCCACGGTGGAGACGCACAAGGGGGCAGAGCCGGGATGAAGCTCAGCTCTGCACAACCCACCGCTCCGCCACCCCAGGTCTCTGATTTCCATCCCTCCGCTCAGGCAGCGGCCGAGCGCTGTGTTGCCTCCCAGTATCAGCCCCAGTCTCCCCCAGTTATCCCACCAACTTGCTGCAAACTGCTTTTAAACCCCCCTCCTTGCACATCAAGTTGCAGCACTAATAAGCTGATGTGGGCTTTGGGGTTTTCTTTAGCAGATGTACGAGGCGGCGCTTACCTACCGAACACAAATAGGTCCAAGGGTGAGTTTGAGGGGGGTGGTGACTCCTCACTAGCTGCTTTTCAGCCAGCAACGTGCTGGTGTTTTCCTGTCAGCTCCAGTGCCAGAATAAAAGGAAACTGGAGCCACCTGATAAACGAGGTCAAAGCCTAATGGAAGAGATAAAGATGAAGAGGCTAATGGAGAAACAGCTCTGCATCATCACATAGTCAACTGAAATTAAATTCACAGAACATAAAAGTGCTTTAAAGGAAAACCTTTAAAGAAAACCCGATGTTCCAGAAAATACAGAGTCTGTGCCTACAGAGCTCTGGTCGCACTCGTGGGACATCCTCACGTGGGTTAGAGCTTTGCTGCTGCAAACGTGGCACCGTCCCCACCCCACTCATCCCTCACCTGAGCCTGCAGGCATCCTCAGGAGCCCCAAGAAGCCCCCGAGGGTACAAACAATTACGAACATGTTGCTGAGTGATGGATGAAATCCCACCTTACACAGGGACAGGCTGGAAAAACCTCCAAGCCCAGCAGCGGGGAGTTTGGTTAATTGTACAGATCGGGCAGAGACAAGATCAGGTCAAACCTTGGGGTGTGGAGCCCGCCTGCTGCAAGGACCTCAGATCCGAGATGAAAATGCAGATGAGAATTTGTCAGCTCCGCCAATGCCCACTGCTGACCAAAACCCACATAATCCAGCTGCAGTTACCCCTCCTAACCTCTGGAGTGTCTGAAGTGAGGAAATCAACAGGCTGGAGGGAAGTGTTTTGTAAGGCTGATGGCAATCCGGGAGCGTGGTCTCGAGCACATGAGATGGCAGAACCTGGGTGAAGTGCCCACGGTCCCCATGCTTTTTTGGGCTGTGAAGGTCTGGTGAAACCACCCTCCAGACCAAGAGCAGTGGGTGGAGACACCTGTGGGGTGCGGAGGGTTGGTAACACACCCAGTGATCCCAGCACAGAGGCACCGCTTACGGTCCTATCCTGATACACACAGACAAGGGAAAAAAACCAGTTAGCCCCAAAATGTGCCAAAATTCAGTTTGGGTCTTTGCAGCCAGCCCCAGGAGAGCCACATTTCAACTAAAAGATGAATAAGGTTGATGCAGGAGCAGCATGGACGTGACAGGCAGTGGGGTCAGCTCACCAGCAAGCCCAGAGCTGGTAACGTTTTCTTAAATGTCCCAAAAAGGGAGGATTTGAAGGAGAAATGGGACAGCAGCATGAGAGAACCGGGCGATGGAGACAGCGGTGTTTGGGCAGGGGGATGAAGGGTCGCTACAGGTTTTGTTTGGGCTCTGAAGGGAAGGTCTATTTGCTGCCAGCTCGTACGTGCTGCTGATAAAGTTCCGAAGTTTTGGATTAAGATCCTTGTAGGTTTTATCCCCAAAAGCACGGCACAAAAGGGTGTTGCAATGGTCCTGCTGGCTTGCAACAGGAGCCTGGGCAAAGCTTGGTCTGGCAAACAGAAGAATTTTTAAGATTTACCCTCAAACTCAGCCAAGGGCACAGCCTGGCCCTTCTTACCCCAGCAGGGACTGTCACCCTCCTGGGCCACCCCGAGCCCAAAGCAATGCCGGGTGACACCGGCGCGGGTTTATCCATGCTTCTTCCTGCTCGAGTAACAGGAGATCTTCATTTACACACACTTGCCACGGGCAGTTTTCAGGCTCCTTTTCACCGAAGACGACACAGTTTCTGGGTCTCCATAATTATTTACACGTGGGCTGTGTTTATTGGCAATTAAATGGTTGAGTGGCTCCGAGACATTAGTCTCCTCTAAACACGCTGTCTGCCAGATTGCTTCCTGCCAGCACTCCCTGCGGGCTGTGATATTTTGCCGAGCCCTCCGGGGCCACGTGTGTGTTGGAGGGAGCAGCTGGAAGAGCCCCCCCCATCCCCAGCCTCCGCTCCACTCACCCTCGGAAAAAATATCGCTGTAACACAGCCCCACGGGCGGCAGTTCCGGGCCAACGCGAGGGGAGCGCGTGAGCTTTAAACAGATCTGCAGCCGGGCCGACCCGAGCCCTGGGAGATCAGAGAGGTTGTGGGGATGGGTGCTCAGCATCCCTGGGAAACAGCCTGGGAAAAATGTACCCACCCAGGAAAACACGCGGTAATTGGGCACAACTTGCAGAGGGAAGGTAAAAAAAGATGTGGTGACCTGGTAAAAAGTGTGGAGAGCCTTAAAAAATCCATGGTGGTCCTGCTGAAACATGCAGTGAACCTGGCAAAGCACGTGGTGGGCTGGTAAAATAGGAAGCAAGCCCAGGAACACGCAGCAAACCTGCACTGTCTCTGACAAGAAGTGCAACAAACTTGGTAAAACCTGCAGCAGCCCCAGCAAAATATACACTGCTCTCAGTAAAATATACACTGCTCCCAGTACAATATGTACTGATCCCAGTAAAATACACACCAGCTTAGTAAAACACACCGTGGCTTTTGCAAAACATGCAGTGACTCCAATAAAACCCAGCACAGCCACATCAAACTATGTCATGATCCCAGTAAAATATGTGTCAACCTGGTAAAACACAAAGCAACTCCAGTAAAAGCCCTGGGAAAACAGGTACTGACCTGGAAACACCCACAGCAGCTCTGGCAGGACGTGCAACAAGCCTGGTAACACAGACAGCAGCCCTGGGAGAACACTCGGCAGCCTTGGAAAACCTGCAGTGCTTTTGATGAAACAAAACATGGACTCGCCCCGGTAAAACAGGCAACAGCCCCAGGAAAACACCATCAGCCACCATTCCTGGTGTGGGAAAGGGGATGGAGATGGAGCTGATGGAGATGGCATGGAGATGAAGGAGATGGTGATGATGGAGATGGCAAGGAGAAGATGGAGATGGTGATGATGGAGATGGCAAGATGATGGAGATGGCAAGATGATGGAGATGTCATGGTGATGATGGAGATGGCAAGGAGATGATGGAGATGTCATGGTGATGATGGAGATGGCAAGGAGATGAAGGAGATGGCAAGGAGATGATGGAGATGGTGATGATGGAGATGGCAAGGACATGAAGGAGATAGCAAGGAGATGATGGAGATGTCATGGTGATGATGGAGATGGCAAGGAGATGATGGAGATGGCAAGGAGATGAAGGAGATGGCAAGGAGATGGGATAGGAGAGAGGCAACTCAAATGCTGCATAGAAACAGGGACCTGTCGAGCATGTTGGAAAGCTGGGAAGTGCTGGAGCTGAGCTTGAACAGGGCACAAAGCAGCCCCTGAGCTCGGCAGCTCCATCACTCACACTGAGCTCACGGCAAAATGGCTTCAGGGAGAAGTTTGCAGTGTGAAGCCAGAGAGGAAGTTTGGCCTCCGGAAGCGAGCGGTATGATTTTTGCTGAAGCATGCAAAGCATCCTCACTGTGCAGAGCAGCAGCCGAGTGCCCTGGGGCTCCATGGTCCTGGCCACGCTGCAATGAAAAAGGGGAACAAAAGAAAAAAAAAAAAGAGCTTTCGGTGCAGGAAAACCCTCCAGCCGCAGGCGTTCAGCTGGGCAGCGGTCGCACCGGGAGCCTCTGAAGTATTACAGCCCTTTTCCCACGGTTGCTTCTCTATTATTCTGTTTAACAGCCCGTGAGGCTGTCAGTGCATGCTGAAGTCGTTTGCTGGATGGGGCTCTAATATAAAGCACACACGGGCAGTGCCGGGGGCATTGGGAGGGATGGAAAAAGTCATCTCTAACGGGCGTTAAGGAGACAGGAAAACCCAGGAACCGAGGAGGTTCTCAGAGCCTCTGTCCCTCCTTGCACAGGACTGTCCCTACAAAACACTTCCCTGGGCGCTGTCAGGTGGACTGCCAGGAGCGCTGGGCTCCCCTGGGTGCTGGGGACACGATGCTGGAGTCCCCCAAGGGATCCGTTTGCTTTTTTCGTGCACAACTTGGAGAGAAGGTGGGAGTCCCGTCCAGCCGCGTGGTGCTGCTGGAGCACGGGACAGCAGATCTTCACCAGGATGCTCTTCTCCCTCTGCTCCCTCCCATCGTGCAGGGATCATTTTCTTTTCTTTAACCACTCGATCAGCCTGTCTCCGAGGGGAAGCTGCAGCAGCACGTCCCCCTTGCCGGCAGCTGACGATAACTTCGTCAGGAAGAGCAGGGCGGTGGGCGATTCCCACCGAGGGAGAGCCGACCGTGCTTTGGGTTGGAGCTGTGCCCGGAGACTCTGACAGGACAATCGTTTTGTGCTGCAAAACTGGGACTCCATTCAGGTCGTAAAAACGACATCTCTGCTCTCAAATCTCTTCCATGTGCACACTGGGGTCGTAGCTGCTGAAATGAGAAAATGATGGGCTTTCCCACAGGGGAATCCAGCAAGCTGGCCGTGGGCCTCCCTGCTCAGCCATCAGCAGAGCTCCTGGACAAAACCTGCCCTGAAGCCATGTGGACAAGCTCTTCAAGGGAGCAGGTCCCCAGCGAGGACAACCTGCTTATGGTGCTGGTGAAGCAACCAAACAGTGGACAGCCAAGAAAGTGTCCATGCTGCAGAAGCTCCTTTAATCCACCTTCATTTCAAGAATCCAGGTGGAAGTTTGGTTGGTCAAAAGCCACGTTGATGGCTTACCAATTTATCTGAAGAATTTGAAAAATCCTCATTTGATCTGAAGGGCTGGATCAGACCTGGAACTTCGGGATTCACCAAGCCTCACCTGCTCGATGCTGGTTCTCCAGCAAACCTTCCCAGTGTTGATTAAAAGCCCTTCACCAAGGGACCCAGGAGAGTTGGTGCAACAAGCATCTCACCTGCAGCTGTGCTGATCTCTCCTGCTGGGAGTGAGAAGATAATATGCAGGTCAATGCTGCCGTGAGTGGGAAGCCCACATCTGCCACCCTTGGACCCACAGCCTATCACAGTTTTCCAACCACCTCATGGTTGCTCTTGGAAATCCCTGTGCTTGAACTGATTCTAGCATGTGTGACTTTCTTGGACAGTCGCTCCTGGAGACAAGATATATATTTGATTTCCTCGATTGAGCTCACTGCCTATTTTTAAGCATTGCACTGGTGCAAAGAGAAAGCAAGGCCAACACCTCATGGCCTGGGCTACTGCCAGGCTCAGTGGGTGGACACCAAACAACCACAAGCAAGAGTTTTAGCCACAGATCTGTCCCCATTTTCCAATTTCTTCATACAATTTCTCCAAGAACAGGAGCATTGCTGGACAGGGTTTTCACTAACCTGGAGTGGGCTGCTTTTGAATAACCCACCTGACCCAAACCCTATGCAGCGGGGCAAACCTGCACGCGGGGCAGCTCCGCTTCATTTGGTGGCACTAGCCCTGGAGAAAGAGCTGATGAGGTTCTCACAAGCCCTTCCCATTCAGTTGGCATTTTCAGTTTCTCCATTTGTGGCTCTTTTGAGCCAAAGGACAAATTTCCAAGAGTAAAGGTATCTGAGGAAATTTGGTGGAGGCACGTGGGCTCCCACAGAGGTTGCCTGACCAGCAAGGTGTCCCCTCCTCCTTCCCACTGGCTCTGGGCCTGAAGATATTTTGCTCATGATGCAACTTCCATTATTTCCATAGCAACCATCTTTTGTCAGGGCTCAAGACCAGCGGATTTTTAACAACTCCATTTGCAGATTGAAGCCCCAGAAGGAAGTGGGCTGCAAAAGAAGAAAGTTCTCATTCAAATGCAAAATAGCTGCAATAATAGCTGAGGGGTGCGGGGGGGGCTCATCGCTTGGGCACGTTGCTTTTCATCCAACCGTTCCCCCTTTGCTTGGTTTACGCCGTGTGAAAGAGCCTCCTCCAGTGACACTTTTGACACTGGGAGGCATGACGTGCATTGGGGCGCTCGGACAATGCCAAGCTCAGCTGGCAGGGGCCTGAATGAGATTTCCCTCGCCTTAATGAAAAGATATTTCTTTGCTTCAACGGGAGCTTTGATCTGGTTCTGTCAAAACCACCCTAGGGTCTCTTGGGAATGTGTTTGATGCCTCCAAGCCCCCAGCCCCTTCCTAGGCCTAAGAGGTCCTCTGCCCTTTGTCCTCTTCTGGCAAGAAGCATCAACTTCCATCAAGCTGGATCTCAGCACTTGACAAGCCTCAAGTCAACGTCTGAAACGTGCTACCAAGGGGCTCGTGCATCACCACGCCAGGAAGAGACGCCCGAGATGCCAGTGCTGCTGATGAGCACTTGGTGCAAAGCCCCAGCCAGAGAACATGGGACCTTCTGCCCACCTACCAGGGCACGGGGCTGGAGCTGCCACGACATGGTGACGTTTGCTGTCCTGCCTCCCTGAGCTCCTTGCTGGGACAGGAGGACACTGGCTCATGCTGGTTCGCTTGCAAATCCAAGTCACAGAAGCCTTGGCCTAGAGGATCCATTGGCCTCATCCCTAATTTTTGCCCCGGAGGTCTCACCCCAACCAGCTTTGCCCTGCTTCCTAGTGCACGATGGATATTTCTGCTCCCAGAAGACAACCTCCTTCATCAAAGCCAACCTCTGGCCAAACAATTTGGCCATTCATTAGAAAAAACATCAACCTCAGAAAGCAATTTGTGCTTGTGCGCTCACGTGTTTTATTACCACAGACTTTTGCAGCAGCCCAGAGCCAGCAGCAGCCCTTTGCACCAAAGCCCTTTTCCAGTTATCTCCCAACACAAACCAGTACAGAACTGGGACTGGACACAACCTCGATGGCAATGAGGGAGCAATGAAGCGGGGCTGGCAGCTGGGAGTGCAGCCTTCCTGAGGGCTTCCCCCAAATGGAAACCCTCTCCTGGTGGCCAGAGAAACTTCAATCTCTCTCCCAAAACCCACATTTAAAACCCAAGGGCAACCACAGAAACCAGTTCTGCTCTGAGCACCGCATGGGCGCCCGGGGCTCAGCTCCTCGCTGCCCGCCTGGGCAATTAGACGAAGCATCCCTTAAACTGTAATCCCAGAAAGAATAAAAAGACCTGGGAGAAGCAGCCTTCCAAAAGGAGAGCTTTGAATACCCCACCCTTCCCTGCCACCTCTCACAATGCCTCCCACAATGGCTTCGCTGGCCCTTTCCGGGACCTTTGTGGGTCCGGCGGCGATGCCGGGGCCCCGTCGTCTCGGCAAATCTTTGCCGATAGCATTACCCACAAAAGGGCTCTAAAAGCCTCTCTGATGTTTTCACTCAATTAATGTTTTTGTTTGGGGTTTTATGTTTTGGTTTGGATTTTTTTTTCCCTTCACTGAATAAAGCCTCCCGTGGCTCACGGGGCTGCTGGGGGTGTGCTGTGTACGCCGAGCTGCGGGGAAACCCCAGCCCCAGCCTTTCGCAGTTGCCCTGCCAGGCACTGGGGTCAGCTCCAGATGGTTTTTGCCACCCGTCTCCAGCTTGCTTTTCTTTTCCCCAAGCAGCCCAATCCCAGCAAAAGCAAAACAGGAAAGATACCTGCTCTTTGAGACAACGGCGGCCTGACCTCGGAGAGTCCTGACCTCCCAGAGCCTCGTTCCCTCCGTGATTTAGCTTCGTCTGCTCCGCTGCCCCGTGCTCCTGCACTAGGCAGGGCATGCTCTGCATGAGGGAACCAAAAAGCCAGACAGGGGTGACATCCCCTGGGCACAGGACCAGCCTTTTTAGGTGCATTTCCACCCCCAGCAAGCACGGGAGGCAGCTGTTGAAGAGCCCAGTCATGCCTGAAGTGCACACATAAAAACCCTGCTGTTTTCTCTCGGTTCTCGCCTCGCCGTTGCGTGCGGACACCATCTAAGCCTTGCACATAAAAACCATGTACTGGTACAGGTAGAAACGCCAAAAAACATCTTCCCTTGGGGAAGTTTGGGGCCCTCGGTGCAGTGCTGAGGCTTAGGGAGGCATTCAGAAGAGAAAAGATAAAGATCACCTTTCTATTCTGCTGGGTGACCGCGAGCACGGAGATGGAAAGGGGGGAAAAGGAGCTGCCAAACTGGGACAGATCAGAAAGCAGAAACGTTAAACCAGTTTGATTGGACCAGAGCAGTTTGTAACTTTACAGTTTCTGCCCCGTTCATACTCGAGCTGCCACGAAACCCCCTCCTCCCTGCGTTCCTGGGCCTCACCCCCTTCCCGGCTCCCCGCAGGCGAGGGCTGGATCCCGCCCCGCGTCTCACCTCCAGAGCCTGCTGTCAGCTCTGGAATCTGCTCCTGATTTATTCCACACCTGACAAAAGACACAAACGATACAGCAGCGGAGGGAGATCACTTATTTTCTTCCTGCTTGGCCAAGAGCTTTCTCAGGAAATTGGCCAGGGAGAAAATGAAGTACTGCTAATGGAAACCTAATTGGTTTTTCACATCTGCTGACTCGCAGCAAAGAGATAAGAAAATCAAATCTGGTCTGTAACATTGATCAAGTAAGAGAAAAACAGTTTAGAGGTACGTGACAAAACGCCTCTGCTGCAGCTCTGGGGAGGCTCGTCCCTGCTGCACACATCTTTGCCAGGTATGGGACGAAATCTGACCGAGCTACGAGGTTCTGCAGGTTTCTCCCGCATTAAAACAGGGAGCTGGGAGGCCACGTTCTTTTATTTAAAGAGAAAAAGGTGATCAACGATATCCAGTAACAGAGTAAGAGACGGCCAAGGAAAAAGCAAAATCCTTCTGTGTGCAATAAATCAGATTAAGGGGATGAGAAAAAATTTAATATAGAGAACAGAAGCTGCAGCAGCAGATAAACAAGTGGCACAAACCTTTGAAGCTACTGAGAAATAAACATTTAATTAAAACCCTGATCATTAAACAAGCAGGAAATGTTCCCTCAGCTTCATGGCAGCAGATGAAGGTAGGGAAGTCTAACCAGCTTATTCCTAGTTAGAGAGACCTGAAGGTCAGGCTTAATTAAAACCCAGACCACCCCACATCAGCATCTGTTTTACAGAATCAAATCAGATTCCCAGCTGGTATCTGGTGCCCTTGGCTGGAGAACACGGCAGAGCTCCAGCTCTGCCAGCACCGGGCGCCAAACAGTCCTGGCGTTGTCACCACAACGGTACTGGGACGGAGAAATCGCGCAGGTTTCAGGCTGGGCGCAAGGAGAGGTCGGGCGACTTCCAGCCCAGTTTTTGGAGGGTGGCTGCAGAAGCGAAGATGCGGCCAGGAGCTGTCACCCAGGAACCACCAGTCATCGCCCTCCTGCCCGACCACCACCCCGCTACCAAAGGTGAAAATGACTCAAGTCCAGCTGCCCTGGGCTACGGACGTGCCCAGGGGGAGGTGGCGATTGCACCGGGAGCTCGTGGCTACAGCAAAGCTAGGAAGTTACCCAAGGCACACCCTGGCCAGGATTTCTCATCCCTCCGCTTTGAGTTTGCTTGGGTGCAGCTCCGGGCCCTTTGTTCAGACAGTTTCACAAATCCTAAACAAAACACCTCCATTTTCCTTCCCCCTTTTCAAGAGATGAGTGCCAGGACCCCCCAGCTCCCAGCAGCAGCTCTAATCCCTCCCCAACACTTTGTGTCACCTTCACAGCAACTGGGCACCTACTTTGCTGCCGACTGCTGCTTCTTGTCCCTGCGCCGCCGCGTAAGCGCCTCCTCCTTGGGCTCGGGTGCTTCTTTCTCTGCTCGTTACCACCGCTCTGGGACTTAAAACACAAATTAATCAAGGCAGGAACCCCTGATCCATCACCACGCTTTCACACCACGGCCGAGCAGCAGGGGCAGGAGGCCTCGCCGAGAATGGAAATACCAACGGAAAAGCGACAGAGCCGCAGGCTAAGGGTACAAAAACTTTATTAGAAACAAGGACGCGGCCTCCCAGGAACAACATTCTCCATTATCTCCCAAACTGTTACAATTCAACAGCCAAAATTAAATACGAGCAGCTCCAAAACCGGCGTGCACGCCTGTAGAAGAAGGGAGAATTAATCCTCAAACCACCGTGATTTCAAACCTGGCCGGAACAAGTGTTTTCCCCGCAGAGCTTTGTGGACACCCGGTGGGGCCGGGAGGGTTGCTGTTCTCTGTCCCAGGAGCTGGGGTGGGTTCTGATCTGATCAGGAGTCTGTATTGCTTTGAATCGGAGAGAGCAAAGTGTTACGGCTCGATATCGCATCTGATCTGTTAGGCTGGGTTAATCGTTGGTGCTTTTAAATCTGAAAATTGCCCAAAAATGAACATTAACCTATCGCTACTTTTATTTTAATGGCCAACAATAACAAAAAACCCCAGAGGTACTACCCTCACAGAAGAGCAGCCTCATTTAACCACCACCTACAGATGAGAAAATGAAGGATAAATGGAATCTGGATTAGAAAAGCCTTTTCTACTCCTACCCAAAAAACCACCCCCCGTCTAATCCAGGACCAGCTTTAACAGCGCTAATTCTTAGCACGACCACTGCATTATTAGCGCGTCGGCCGCTATATTCTGCTCGCGGTTCAGCCACGTGCTATTTAGTACAAAACACACCCCAAAAACAAAAACAAAAAAGGGAGGGGAAAAAAATACTTAAAAATATATCAGTTTCTTAATTTCCGTACAGATGTTTTCCACATCACGCCATAAAAAAAAAGAATTTAAAGCAAAATAGATTACAAAAGCTACTGTGCTCGAGTCAGCGGCGTCTGTACACGTTAAAATCCGAACAGTACAAAAAGTATTCTAGTAGCAAAGGTGATATATATAATACTTTATATAAACAGTGTTTGAAAAGTATAAAATTAGGAAACAATGCATAGAAGGGAGCGTTTCCCGGGTCCCGCAGCAGCGCGTCACTGGCAAAGCCTTGCAGCCGAGGCCGAGTTTACCCCAGCTCACGCCGTGAGCGACTCACTGCCGGCAGAATTCGCTGGTTATGTTGGGAAGGGGATAGGCAAAGAGGGAGAAATCCAGGATGTATTTTGGTAACAGCTCTTTTATCAGCCGGCGCTGGGTGTTGCACAGGTAGTAATGGAGCGTTTCTGCCGTCACCGGCTTGTACCACGACTGCCGCTCGGGGAAGCGGACGAAGGAGGGCGAGCGGACCCGCTCCAGGACGTAGTTGGCGTCGGCGTTCAGCCGCTCGTAGGAGCCGATGAAGTCGTACCTCACGGCGCAGGGCTGGCACAGGTTGTAGATGGGCATCCAATGCTCGTTCATCCTCTCCGCCTCCTCGTCCAGCAGGTACCGCAGGAACTCGGAGAAGGTCACGTCGTCGCCCGCCGAATTCCCCCCGTTCTTCCGGTACCGCCTGACGATCTCCACCCCGTACTTCTGCTGGTACTCCTTGATCTCCCCAAACTTGTTCCTGTAGGCCGACAGCAGCCTCTCCATGGGGTTTCGCACGAAGAGGAATTTGTAGTAGTTCTTCAGGCGGTAGCTGATCTCGTCCGGCTTCATGTCCCCCAGGAAGACCAAGTCGCTCTTGTGGTCCATCTTCAGCTTGACGTCGACGCTCTCCAGCGCCCCGCCCAGCACCTTCAGGATGCGCTTCCAGTTGGAGCAGGCCACCTTGGGCACGTAGCAGTACAAGAAGCGATACTTGTCGCTGACCAGGAGGTGCCGGAGGACCGTCCGCCGCTGCCCGGCCGGCAGCTCCCAGACGCTGCGGGGCATGGCCCGCTGCCCGCAGACCGCACGGATCGTGCGGTTCCGGACGTCCCGCAGCACCTCGGACTCCAGGTCGCCCGGGGCCTCCGGGCCGCGGCCGCCGACCTCCCCCGCGGTTCTCCGGCCGAGCTCCCCCGCCGCCGGGCGCGGCGGCTTCACCTCGGCCAGGATGCCCCTCTCGATCATCAGCAGCAGCCCGCTGGAGGCCAGGATGACGCCGAACATCAGCATGGGGGGCAGCAGCGCCGTCCCGCCGCCCGCCCCCCGCGACCGGCACCGGCCGCGGCCCGAGGCCGCCGCCCGCCTCGCCTCCCCCGGGAAGGGGGGCCGGGGCAACATGGCCTCGGAGGGCTGGGGCCGCCGCCTCAGCCGCCGCGCCGCATGCCGGGGACGGAGGGAGGGGGACGGGCGGGCGGGTGACTCGGCTCCCGCCCGGCAGTGACGGCCGCGGAGGGCGGGCCGCGGGCCGCGGGAGGCGGCGGCCATTTCGCGGCGGCCCCGCCCCGGCGCTCGCCTCCCTCCCGGGGGCGGGTCCCCGACGGGTTTCCCTCGGGGTCCCCCCGGGTCCCGCTCGGATCCCGCCGGCGGTTCCGAGCCCACGGCCGAGTGCGGGGCAGCGCTGCGGCCCCCGCGGGGTGTGGAACCGCCCGCCAGTCTCGGGCACAGGCAACGCTGCCTCCAGGGACACCCCGCACCCCCTCCCCAAGACACACGTTAAGTGTAATCAAAATGCTGTGGCTGGCAGAGCCCTGCCAGCTCCTGGGGCCCACCCGCTCCCCTAGCACTGCCAGGGCACCACTGACCCCTGTCCCTCAGCACCACAGCTCCACGGGGGGCTTGGAAACCCCTCCAGGGGT